>JAVJGI010000060.1:87654155-87688520 GCA_035590275.1 Ibycter americanus
CTGAAAAGTCCTTGATTTAGTATAAACATCACCCAGCAACAACTAAAACCATCAGTGTCCTATCAACATTGTTCTCATATCATAGCCAAAACACAGCACTGTACTAGCTACTAAGAAGAAAATTAACTCTATCCCAGCTGAAACCAGGACACATGTGTATTCATAAAAGTTTTACAGTTCTAAGAGAAATGGGCAAGAACAGCAAACAATTTTAAAGGAATGTGGGCAACAAAGCAATGTGTCCTACTTTGTGCTGCTTAGCTAAGGATTGTTAGTATGAGTCTGTTACAGGCTCATAAGTTCTGTATGCCTTTTCTCTAGAAGTCTCAAATAGGCAGATCAAAATAGCAGCTACATTTTTAGAGGAAAAAAAGTGTTTTTCTGAAAGGAATGAAGTGTTTCTGTAGGGTACTGTAAGGATAAAGGATTTTTCTGACATTTTTTGTACAAGCTTGGATGATAAACGTAACTGTAAGATAAAACTCTCTTTCTCCTAGTGTGTCAAAATTAAGGAAATGCTTGCACTATGTTCAGTCTGGGAGGCAGCAACTGGTACATGAGGTAAGATACCATATCCTATTTTCACCTTCTAGCTGAGGCTACTGGGTCAGTGCTAGTCAATGCTTTAATGCAACCTGTTCAACTGTACCCTGTAAAGGACAGGGAGGCACTCAGGCTCTCAGGTGTGAGTCTTGCTCGGGAAACAGTGCCAGGAAACCTCTCCTTCCTAGATGATATAATGCTTTGATTGTTGGGGTTCTCCTTTTTTGCTATACGATGAAATTTCACCATAGATGTCTAAGCAATGGATTCACTTTGTATTGGAATGAAGAAAGCACAATGCTTACACAGTCAAGCGCTGCTTAAATACAGTAAAACACCTCTCTTACCTCTTCTTTTCCATTCATTTTCTTCTGTCACAGTTTCCAGATGTCTTCCTACTAATTATATCATAAACCCTGGGTACAGAGGAGAGACTAAGCTTGCCTGAGATGGATAACTCATCTAATTTAGGGACATTCAAGACCTAAATCTATTAGCAGCTACCTGTTTGGCATCTCTTCATGTGCATACTAGCCAGGCTGATGGTGTTCTGAGTAGATTTCACACATATAGAGAAAAAGACAACAAGGAAAAAACCCAACAAACCAACAAACCAACACCCATCTAAAATTTAAATATATTTACAAATAAAATTACTGGAAATACTGAAATAAAAAACAGCTTATTCTGTCTGAAAGTAAGTAAAGACTTTGACAGTAATTTTTCATGTCTGGCTTCACTCACCAGTTTTCAGTGACAGCAGAGTTAACAAAAAAGGTGCCTGCTTCTACTCAATTCTACACAATATCCTTCTATTTCAATTTTTCTCAGTTCTACTGCACTTCTATGAAGCTGTCTTTAACAAAATCTTTGTTTTGTACACTATTTCAAAATTTCATCATTATATTTTTTTCCTAAGCACAAGTAAGTTCCTTGCACAGGTAACGACTCTTCTCAGATTTCAAACCCTAAAAGCCTGAAACTATGCAAGGGCAGTTTATATGGTCTTACAGTGAATTTAAACAGCACAGGTGGCAGCAATCTGGTATAGAATACAGCATGATCTAATAATGAATTAAATATATTAAAGGCTCAAAACCAAAACTCAATGAAAAAGAAAAGTTAATGACCTCGATAAAAGCTTGGTTAAAATCAGAACTACCAATAATACAGCCTTAGATCACTCAACAAAAGAAGCCAAACTTTCACACCAAAGCAAATCTTCACTGAAAACACACTGCTTGAAAACATGATGCCACCAGTTATTGGGTGATGTTTTCTTCCATTTATTTTGATATGATTTTTTCATTATTTTCTAGCTACACGTATTACAAATCCTCCATAGATTAGGTAAGCTACTAATTAGTTAGTCTGCATAACTTGTAATGATAACAGTCTTCCTAATTATTTTTTTAAAGATTTGTTCTGTCCAGTGAAATGTAAAAAGCTGGTATGTTTTTGGGATGAGCTATGATTATACTAACAACGCTCCCCTAAATCTCATTCGTATAATTATGTGCATTATATCTAGACATAGGCAGATCCTTTCATTTCAAGGGAACTTGAATGTTGCTTGGTTCTGTGTCCATCACTATCCTTCGTCCATTCTTCACAGTCTGACTACTACCATCACCTTATCAGACATCTTGACAGTATAATTGAAAACAAGTATCAGTATGGAGGGTAATGTGTCAGGGAAAGCTGTATTTCATCTGAGTCTTTCTTCACAACCTTTCCATTAAAAGGTCATACTTGTACAATCAGATGGAACAAGCATGTTCATCTGTTTCAACAACCCTGGCAGATGTTTCTAAGTTTCTTTTCTTGAAAACTGAAACTTCCCTTGCCTACTATAACCTTCAGTGATTTGATTCCTTTTTAGATCAGTAGTAATGTCGTCTGTTTAATTTAAAACCTGCCTTCTCATGACTATATGGCATACAGAGATTAACATTAGTTATCAATTTTTGATCAACAAAAATGCACGTAGAAAACCATCCTGAATGTAAGTGTTCTACTGATCATCAGTGTGTGATTTGTCTATGCCCAAGCCGTTTGAAATAATTGTCTTATTTTGCAAGAACAAAGTGTCTGAATCCAGGAAAGTTTTGTTCTATTTCTTTTAATTTATAACTTTAGCAATAACTATTTTCAGTATCACAGTGACTGAAAGCAACTTCCTGTGTGATTTATTTTTTTTAATTACAGATTTAGTGTGAAAACTAAATGTTATTCTACCTTTTTCTCCAGAATGTCTTATTTCTTAAGATAAGCTATTTTTCAGTGATTTTCAGAAATCCTGTTTTCATTTATATGTTTTTGAATTTCCATTTTTCCATTATATGAATTGTCGCTATTGTAGTAAATTTTGTTTGTCTTTTCTGATCCTCTCTTCCGCTTAAATTTCTTTTCTGATATTAGATGTTCATGTATGTTCAGATTCATAATAATGTGATTGGGTTTTTTTGTTATGTTAAGAAATGGTAACCTAACACAATAAATGCAAACTATTCAGATTTAAGTTACCGTGCATAATATGCCATCTGCTTTCAGTGTCATAACTAAAGAAATATTGTTTAAAGAAACTGAAATATAATCAGCAAGTCAACAACAAACTAACAGTTTTCTCCAAATCCAGTGAAAGATGTTGGAATAATTATTAATTCCATGTAGTAAAAACAAACAAAGAAAATATTTACTCTGGACATTCAGTTTATATCCTGATTTCCCTTTGATATTGAAAATCTTCTCTTTAGAGCTTCCCGGTGTGGATGATATCTGTGACAAAAACTGCTGCAAAAATTCCACGTTCCATGCTTTACTTTTCAAGTTAATTTCTAATTACAATGTTGTTGAAAAAAATCCACAGAAAATTATTAATTTACATTTCATGATTTTTTTTTCAGCCTGCATTTAAATGTAAATGTTGAAAACTTACTACCCTATAGGAAAGTTTAAGACAGAAGACTAATGCATTCAAAAGAAGTATTAAAATTTTGGGGAAGGAAGTCTAAACACAGATTTGCATTTTTTTAGACAGCTTGCTGTTGAGATGAGGCCAAAACATTAGCTTTAGAGTCCACCTGTCAGTTCCTAAATTCTGTTCTCTCCCTTTCTCTTTTGCTTGCCTCTCTCTCTATTTCCTGCCTCTTTTAGTTATACAGATTCTCAGTGAAACTGAACTTTGCTTGACTACGACAGAAAATCCCATCTGGATTTCCTTTAATCCTTTATTAGCCGGCTAGCCAGGTATTATTAATATACACATTTTGTCATTTGTTTCTCTCCTACTCTGTTATATATGCTACGCTATCTACCAGTTCTCTTCTAGATATTATTCTTCCATGATAAAAAATCCCAAATTTGTCAGTTTCATTTTCCTCCCAAATTATACAACAACTTTCTTTTTGTAATGCTCTTCATTATGACTCTGCACTAGCATAAGAGATGTATATTTTTACTGATACTGTTGCTTTGCCATGAAAGGCACCTTCTATACTTCACCAAGTCTGCATACTGCACATTTTATGTTTTTGTCAACTGTTAGAGTGATGCATTGTCAGCTGTGGAAAAAACACCCACAAAGGCAGCAACAGCAGCAACAGCAAGTATATAAGAGATAAATATGTGAGACATATGAAGATGGTAGAAATTATTTTCTTTTTAGTGTTTCCTACATCATTTTTAAAAACAGAGAATTGAAAGAATCTATCACATTGCATGAAACAGCTATCAGAGGTTATATGGAGAAAGAAGGATTATGTGGATAATGGGAAAACAGCAGCTAACAGTTGAGATTTATAATAACCATGACCTAGCAATGAGCTGCATAGATGCTAGCTTTTCTGCCTCTCTGACAACTCATATAACTGTAATGTGTTTTCCATCTAATTGTAGGGATCCAGCTGCTCAGGGCTCATTGCAGGATTAACACTTGTATTTGAAATGGAAAGAGCCTAGCAGTAGAGAAGAAAAAGGCAGGCGAGACAAGGGTCTAATTTTGCACCAGTGAGCAATAGTAACAGCCACTGGGAATGAGACTCATTATTAAATCTCAATACAGAAAACATATAGAAGGCCTCTGGTATAAAGAAAACCCCTTATGGAATTACTGTCTAGTAACTGAATTCGGTAATAAATGTTCTACAGTGCTGCCTATTTTAAGAGATCAAGATTTTTGTTTTTAAAGGAATAAAATTGATTTTCAGAAAAAGAAAAGTGAGCTGCATGATCACCATCTTTTAATGCTTAAGTTATGTCCCTGGTAAATCACAGAACAAAATATTGAAAGACAAACAAAGATGAGGTCATTGACACACTCATAAATTTATTTGGTGACATTACAGACATTCTGTGCATGTGAAGAAAGTAATCATGCCTTCTCTCTGCAAAGGGAAGATGAGTTAAGGAAGCTTCTGTCTGCATTGTCAGGTGGTATATTGACATTTCAGCACCATAACATATCCAATTGTCCTCTGTCCTTGGAGTGTGAGAGTCTAGCAAATACAGCAAGCTAAAAGAAATAGACAAGGATGTCTGACTAATATCGTGTTGGTCTCCCAATTAATTGAGCCAGAAAATGTAAAACCATTCCCCAGCCACAACAGTTGTCTCATTCCTATCTCAGTTGTGGCAGGTGAAGAGGAAGAAGGGATGAAACTGTAAACTGAGGACAAACCAAAACATCTATGAACCTTCATTTAATGAGGAACAGTAGGGGACTGTAGATAAAATGTTGGAGCTCAGTGACACTGAAGAAATTTGTTAATATATATCAGCTTTTTGTTGCCTAGAAGAGATCTTTTGCTCAGTCATGACATTGATGTTCTAAAGCACAGAATAAATTTGATGTGGTAGAGGAAGCAAAGGATAGACTGATCTCTATACTACAGAGATATATGCTCCCACATAAGACCAGAAATTATTTCATTTTTAAAACAGGCAAATATAAACTGCTTAAAAATGAGATCTTTCTAAGAGATAGACTGGAGGTCTAATGGCTTTTTGGATATATGAGGAGCTCTGGTGCTGGAATGAAAAAAGTCTTGACTGATCAAAACATTAAAAAAATTGCTGCAGGAAAGAGTTTCATTTGAACTCAGAGTAAACTTGAGCTGATCAGTTTATCTTGCCACTCCTAACCACTCCAATTTTTATATATTCATATCAAACTCAACAATTACAAAGTTGCTCTTTGTTGAATAAAAATAATAAACTCTGATTAACAAAATTAAACTAAACATTCAGAATGTTTTACAAGTGATTGAGTTGATCTTGGAGGTCTCATTACCAAGTAAGAAAGATTTATTTGAATTAAATGTTGATTACCTTAGTCATTCCTCACAATTTGTTCTTTTTCTAACCTGATAAACTATAGACTGGTCCCACAGAGAAACAGATCCAGTCAACAGTGCGGTCAGGGTAGAAAATCCTGTCATTGCAGAGTGAGTTTCTCTTGTGAATGTCATGGTCCTGTGTTGTGTGTCCTGTTATGCAGAAGTTCAGAACTGATCAGCAGAAATTGCCTTTTTGGTGATTTTAAAAAACTTATGAATAGGATTCTTATATAAAACACTTGACTAGGGGATTTATGTATTCCTAATTCATCCAGTAAAACAAAGCCTTCTGTGGAAAACTTGCATCCACTCACTTGATGATATCCTGAAGTATAACATGACACGTTTTTCTCATAATGGAGTTTTACATGACACGTTTTTCTCATAATGGAGTTTTACATCTTCAAAATAGCTATGGCACAGCGAAATAGACTATCCGCAGCTGGTGTGGTCTGGGTTTTGCAGGGACTTGGAGTGATAAAGGTCTTTCCCCCAACTGTGTTCTTTCTAGTATTTTGGTCAGAATGTTTTTATGATAGTGCTGAAATAACTGGGAATATTCTCCCACCAAGGAGAACAAAACACATACAAACCGTATGGTAAAACCACTGTTCCAGCTCTGCTAAATGGTCTTTAATTTTCAGTCTCCTCAATGAGTTTTCAAACAGGATATCAAGCACAGTATACTAAAAACAGAAAAGAACAGTTCTTGTTGATTTTTTTTCACCTGAAAAGTGTTAAGCATTCTTAGTTATTTTGAGCATCTCTGCTGTTTCTAATTCATTCCAGTGATTACAAGCAAGCAGACATCCCGTACTCAGTTTAAGTGTAATTATGAATCTGTTCCAACTTTATAAACCAAGTTTTCCTTCTATTTTTTTCCTTTCTCTTTATCAATAAGTAGCTCCTGTCCCCTTGAACTTCCTAACTACACTGCTACCTCATCACACTAAATACAATTTTCAGTGCCTCTGAAAATATAATAGTAGCAGCTTTTTAGTAATAATTATAGGGGTATCAGGATCTGCAGACCTCAAACAATCCTATCAATGATTGGTGTTTTATAGAGTTCCTGCCACTTAGCACTATGTGATCAGAAAAGGCTTTCTTCCCTGTGGAGAAAAGGTTCTGTTAATAGGAATCGAAATTCAGGGGTGGAATCAGAGAAGTAGAAGCACGATACTAAAAAAGTGTCTTAAGCCAGATTTTCCTCAGTCATTTATATGAATGATAACACTGGAGAAGCTGACTTATAGAAGCTATAATACTATTTCATATAAGGGCAACAAACCAAACAGTTCTTTCAAGCATTTGTGAAAGACTCCAAAGACCAAAGAACTGGAGTTCTTGTTTCACAATATTTCTTTGCTATTTTGTATGTCTATATTTCAGATGATTATTCTGAAATGACGACTCATAGTTTGGAATCACCTACATTTTATGAACGTTATTTGAAAGGGCAAGTATAAGTGTTTTCAGTGTTATCAGTACCAACTGACACAAGGAAGGTAGTGATCCTTCAGTGGTAACGAATACCTATTTTAGAAAGCAGTAATAGCCATTTGCTTACTAGGATGGCCTATAATGTAGTTTTCTGCACCTTGGAACAGCAAATGCTAATATTATGACAAGAAGTTGAATTTGGAATTCATACTCAGTACAGGATCACACAAAAAAAATAAAACCTGAAAAAATCAATATTGCATTGCCCAAAGGCACTGATGAATACATTGCAACTGCTGGAGATAGGTTGGAAAAAAAAAAAAAAAAAAAAAAGAAAGAAAGAAAGAAGAGATTTTACAAGGCAACATCAGTGCTTATTATTTTATCTGATTGAATTTCTGGGGCTGAGAACATGACTATGTGCAGGAGTGAGATACCTGAAAATCCATGAGAAAAAAGAAGAAAGTAGAGAAGTCAGCCAAAACAGATTTTCAATGTTAAGGTAATAAGGTTTTGAAATTTCACATAAGCAAAAGGAAAACAGAAAAGGGCCTAAGAAATTTTCCTTTTAGGCAGCTAAATAGGTAATTAACTTGAACAGCTTCAGGCAATAAATATACTACTCATCACTGAAGACCTAGCATGAACATAATGCAACTTTTAAACAAATTTAAAATGCTAGTACAATCCAGCATAAAGCAAACCACTTTCAGGATGTGCCAGCACTAATTTGGAGTCAGTTTATTGCATATTTCTTTGCCCATTTTAACTTGAGAAATATAGGGAAAGAATGTTAATATTTAATATTAAAATAAATGAGGAGAATATATCCTTAATGTGAATTTTGAAAAGCTTATGCTTGTTTTATGTCATAACAAATGATTTTATATTTTCAATAAAAATAAGTTACAGGATTTATTTTTTCTACTTTTATTACTGAAGCAATGTCTTAGAGCCAGGTTCAAAAAAAAAACATGTTTAGCTGGCTGGAACAGGACTTCGATAACAATTAAAGATCTCTGTTACAAACAATCAGAACAAAATCACTATTCAGGAATTACTTAAACTACTTTTGAACTTGAAAGATACTTTCATTTTTTATGTGAAAATTCAGATTTGAAGTCTTTTACGTAAGGGTCTTTTGTCCTATGCAGCTACAAACATAACTCCCATTTGCACTATAATTGGACCTAGGAACTGCACAGAGTAGTGCTTCAGTGCTCTGAAGGTCCAAATTTGTTAGGTGCATGTAGAGTACATTTTACATATATGGATATCACTGGGCTTTGCCCAGGAGCTAGTAATTACTTTTATTCAAAGCCATAACTGGAGGCACATCTTCGTTATATTATTGTTGTATGTTATTTACTTATATTGCCGTATATTACTTGTTTGGGGTAAATTGCTAAGCAATTAAAGCTAAGGTAAGAGTTTTGGACCGTAGACCAATGAATAAAAGAATTTAAAACTACATTACCTATTGCCTAGGAAAAAGCTTACCTTGCTTGAACAATGTTGCCCTGGAGCATCTTTCCCTACTGTCTCGAAGCTGCAATGTTTAAAAAGAAAATGTAGGAACTGTGGTGGCAGAAAGAACAGAAAGCCAGAGACTGCTGTAATACAAGAATCCCTTTTTCTTCTTTCTGTGCCAAGGACTGTGTTTCCTTTATTTCAATGACTGTTTAATGTCTAATGAGTAAAGCAATCTCTAGAAGAGACTAGAATCCAGCATAATCAATGTACCTTCCATTTCTTTACAAAGTTATGCACATACTCACTCTCATACTCGTTTTGGGATTCATATATGTGAAAGTAGAAATTTGTTTTGCAATTCTGCTATCAACCAAGTTACCATCTGCTGTCAATGGAAAGAAGTAGGTGCTTCTAAGACTGTTCTTCTGAACCCAAAGAAGACATGTAAAATATGTCAAACTAAAACCTCAGGTGTCCATTTGTAACTGTTTACTAAAAAGTTTTAGATGACTAGCCACATCTAGCTGCCTGTGCCTAAAATAACTTCTAAGATTAGGTGAGGTGGAATCCATCTCTTTGACCCTGTTTTGCTCATCACTAGTGATGCGAAAAAAAATAAATGCTGATTTTAGGCTCAGCTCTAGTGATTGGAACACCTTTTTTAAAGAGGTAGGTTTTAACCTCATTTATCTGGAAAACAGCAACAAAAACAAAACACCCAAACCCCAGGCATCTCACAATCATGTAAGGGCTGTCAGACAAGAATCAGGAAAAAAGATGTAAGTCATATTTATGTTTTGAAAAGAATAAGTCAAGAACTCTGGGTCACGTTGGTTGCTTGCTCCAGGAAACTCATTGTCGCCCTGTGCACAGTGACTAACCATAAACATATATCCATATTGTAGACTAACCACAAACAAATTTCTGCTCAGTGCACGAAGGTTTTCTTCAGTCTCAGTTTCATTCTTTTTTTTCTTTTTTCTTCTTTTTTTCTGTTTTTTCCCCCTATTGTCTCATCAACTGCCTTCTTGAATCTGTACAGAAACTGGAAAGCTAACTCTGAAGCTGATTTCCGCTTTGGAAACCATACAAGTAACATGTATAAATTACAGATGTATTTTCTAGGATTTAACCACTGACTTTTAACATTTTTAAAGTATCTGTTGATTTAGTCAGTCTGCAGTTAATTTATTGTGGAAGATACTGAAAACAGGAGCAAGTAAACACACTGTTCATATTCTATTTTTCCATTAAATAAATATGAAACTGGGGAGGTCACAGAGTTCAATACTGTAATAAAAAAGATTTGCACTTTAGGAGTTTTGTGAAATTCATATGTAATATACTAAACAAAAAGAAATTATAAATCATTTAAGAGAAACATCAGGGGAAAAATATATCCAGACAGTTTATAATTTATTTTTGAATCATTAAAACTTAGTAATCACTTTGTAAATTAGCAGAGTCTCAACTAGGTAAAGACTAAAACTTTACAGATCTGACACCTCCGCCCCCCGCCCCCAGCAAACCCTCTTCAGTCTTTGGATGGCTGGGATAAAAGAACTGCAAAAGTGAACTTCTGGAATGAAGTGATAATGAGGCATAACTTGGTGGTACTTTGTCTCTTCTCAGGATCTCCCCCATATATCAAGAAAACTTCTAAAACTCCCTGAAATTATGGACATATTGATTCAATACTGAATTGGTAAGTACTGTTTATTCAAATAATAATGTGTAAATGTTATTGTTTTCTAAAATTATTTTGCATGCCAAAATAGATTAAGTTAATGTAGTTCCTTGCAGAGAAATTAGATCAGAGTGGTCTTAAACCACTCTCGCTCTAAATGGCTCATATATGAAATGAAAATATTCCCACTAAATCATCTGGGCATTTCTGTCGAAAGATATTTAAATTTGTCCATTGATTTCTTTTCCACCTGGAACATTTTTATATATAATGAATCATTGATAAGAAATATTTTCAGAGTAAATAAGCTTTAGATTAATGAGTTGTCTATTCCTGAGGGTTTGTTTTCTATCTTAGTTGAGGAGATGTTCCAGAGGAATTTTACTTGTATTTTCATTGTATTATGTACTGTATTAAAGAGACAACCAGCAGCTTGTCAGACCACATGGACCTGAATACTAGAATGTATTGATTTCATCATAAACTACTAAGCACTAGCTAAAATATCTGCAAGACAGATAGTACTAAAAGGAAGTGTACCTCACCAAATCTGTATGTGCTGAATGGCAAAAGCCTGAAAACAGAAATCCTTCAAAGATTTGAAGTAGTTTTCCATTCTGAGACCACAGAAGGAAAATGAGGTATCCTGTGAAAACCTAATGTTATTTGTTTTTGTCCTCTATCATTTAGTGTCTCTAATTGAAGACAGGTTTTAGATTACTCAGAAGAATTCTGTCTCTAATGCGCTACAGTGTAGTGAAAATTAGGCTACTTTGACTTGGTGCCAGCCTAGATGCTAAGAGTAGACACTATCCAAACGCTTAGCTCATCCAAAAGCTCTGGTTTCAACCTCAAAGATATATGAACATTGCTAACAGAAAAGGAAAAAAAAACCAAAAACCCACCAAAACCACTGACCCAGAGCGATCAAGCATAACGGTACTGGTTCCTTAACTGTATTGCACTAAGTACTCATCACCAGGCATCAACACAGAGCTAATCATCATGCAGTTAATATGGAGTACACCCTTTGAAAATCATGCATACAACAACTACTTCGCAATGAAGTACCACCGAAAATTTCAGAGCTTAGTGTGTTTTCTAAGATACAGTCATGTTCTTGGCAATTAATGGAGCAACATGAAATTTAAACCTTAATTCTTAAGTGTCTTAATTTCAAAAGTCTTTAATGTTTTAAGACTTAAGGAAACTTCAATAGGTGGTGTCATGGTTTAACCCCGGCCGGCAACCAAGCCCCACGCAGCCACTTGCTCACTCCTCCTCACCCAGAGGGATGGGGAGCAGAATTGGAAAGGAATGTAAAAGTCAAGGGTTGAGATAAAAACAATTTAACAACTTAAACAGAATAAAAAGGTAACAAGAACAACAATAATAACAATAACAATAATAATAATAACAAAATGGAAAGGTGGGGGGAAAAAAAGGATAAAGCAAAAGCCGGCCACGCAAGCAAAGCAAAGCAAGGAATTCATTCACTACTTTCCATTGTCAGGTGGGTGTTCGACCATCCCCAGAACAGCAGGGCTCCATCACGCGTAATGGTTAGTCAGGAAGACAAACGCCACAACGCCAAATGTCCCCCCCTTCCTTCTTCTTCCCCCAGTTCGCATGGGACCAGCATGTTGTCCCATGGTATGGAATATTTCTTTGGCTGGTTCAGGTCAGCTGACCTGGCTGTGTCCCTTCCCAGTCTCTTATGCCCCTCCAGCATTCTGGCTGGCAAGGCCCAAGAAACAGAAAAGTCCTTGTCTTAGTATCAACATTACCCAGTAGCAACTAAAAACATCAGTGCGGTTATCAACATTGTTCTCACATCAGAGCCAAAACACAGCACTGTACAAGCTACTAAGAAGAAAGGTAACTCCATCCCAGCTGAAACCAGGACAGGTGGCTAGCTTATTAAGCTAATTCTCGAACTAGTTTCAGATATAGAAGTGCAAAAAAGTGAAGGTCTCATTGCACCTGCACGTGGGAGCCTTAGCATAAAATATCCCAGAGAAATTTGATATCAGAACACCCCTCCATGCAGAGCCTTATTTTAGGATTTATTGCTAATAAAAGCTGCATTATTACAGATATAGTAAATGGATGTATTTAATATGTCACCTTGCTTTCAGGTAGACTGGATCTACTGTATCCTACTTTCTATTCCTTACAAAGTAAGCCAGTCTAGTTTTGTTCTATGGTCACTTTGAGCCGTTCAAGTTAAGAAGGGCGTTTTTGTTTGATTTTGATTTGGTTTGGTTTTTTTTCCCCTGAAGTTTTTTACCTGATGTTATTTAATTTGGGGTTTTTCCCCTTAATTTTTTTGGTTTTTTACCTACATTAGTCTTAAAGTCTAAACGTATAATATTATTTAGGAAAAGATTTACAGAATTAAAAAAGTCAACTAGCATAATAAAATCTTCTCTACCATTGCATAAGCATCTTTCCAAGTTGTTCTTGAGATAAGGAAAAGTCATCTACATCTAAATCACAGAGCACTGAACACATGACTGGGGCTCTGAAGTATTGCTAAGAAGTCTATATGAAGTCTACATCTCGGAATTCTGCATCTCTCCAAGGTGAAGCTATTCTCTCTCTAGCAAGAATGAGCTACCAGGAAAAAAACCAACCATTTTTAATAAAATTATCTCCTTCATGGACCAGCTTCATTCACTCTTGCACACTTTCAAAACAGAAGCCACTACAGGTTGTATTCAGGAATTACTTTATAAGAGCACTGGAGAGGGTGTCAGTCATTGCAGTGAGGTAATGGCATAAACACCTTAGCTCCTCTTATGTCCTTATGTCACTAGAACCCAACTTAGTACTGGGCCCCAGTTTCCTGGTCATTCGCATACTTTGTATGTTGGTTTTCTCAGGTTTCACTTCCTGTGAAAAAAGCTTTTGTAATTCTGAGAATAATTCCATGAGAAAGCTATCCCTATGGTCATATGGATGAAACCATAGTAGTTTTATTGTTGCCACCCTATACAGTTCTTCAAGATCATCCAAGCAGCTGTTGAACACTGGAAAACTCCCAAGCAACGTTAACCCAGGTTCTTGGGTAGGAAACAGGCACATCATAGTATAATGCACAACAAGGGTGGTCTGTGACAGAGTTTTCATTATCTTAGGCACACTGACCAGAAAAAAAACCAACCACCAAACCATAATGGTATCTGAGCATCATAGAAATAGCAGCTTTAAAGCTGTAGCCATTCTACTCTAGAAACAGCAAAGTATTGTAGGCATAAGTTTATTATTTGGCGTTTGGTCTTGAGCTGAAGGAACATTCCCTTGGAAGAGACAACTTCGTCCAAGTATATGTAAACAAACGGCACTGATGACCAAGCCGTACACAGCAGATTCAAGTTGTCCACATCCAGAGTGTATGCTACCACATCCCTCTGTATATATTTAGCAAGTTTCTTCTTTATCAAGTTTTACTCTTTTATGTATACTTTTAAAGTGGCTAATTATATCTTCTATAATCTCAAAATGGTTTTTCACACTGGTTATACATATCATATTCAGTTCATGCTATATATTTATCATTTATATTTGTATAAAAGAGTATTTCATATAAAACATTATAAATATAACAAAAATATATTTTACATGTTATTACTGGACAATATCAGAGTTCTATGATGCATACCTTGACTACTCATTTTGATGCAGTATGGATTTTCTGCTCAATAGTCTGTTATCTAGCTGCCTGTAAATCACAAAGTCCTAATTACTGAAGTTACACAGCTAAAATAATTACCCGTCATATTATGTAGATGTATATAACTCCTTAATTCTGCATACAGCCTAGCAGCAGATAGAAAATTACTGATGAATTTCCACACTTCAGTGTGTGTCTGGCTGGTTTTGTATCTCAAAGTTTTATTCCACTTTTCAAACTCTGATTTTGATATTTATCATACCTTCCCATTTGTATAACATCAGATTTCCATTTAGTTCTGAAAAGATGAAAGCAACTCCCATTACTTTTCACTGCTTACCTGTTAAACGACATAGACTAAACTTAATAATCTTTTGGCTGTGCTTCAAATTCACCAATAAACCTTAAAGTTTACTCTAAATTCTGCTGGAATTATAAGTTCAGATTGTTACCTCTGTGGAATCCAATTCAAAGAACATGCCCTAGAAAGGTCTGGAGTAATTTCCTCCACTGAAACCTCCCCCCTCAGACAATGTAATTTTAATCATTAACTCCAGACTTGCCGCTGGCTCTTTTTTAATGATTCATTCTCTACAAAGATCAGAGACTTCATATGTCGTTTAAAGTTACGGGTTTTTAACACCAATTAACAGTTCAAAATTTTGTATTACATTCTCAAAGTTCTTCCACAGAAGTAAATAGGCTAGACTTACAACTCTTACAGTGATTTAAAACCAGTGCCATTTCACTGTCTTCTCTAGTATAAAATCTGAGCAGGAAAGTGAAGGATATGCACAAAATTCATGTTTCAGGAGATGGACTCTGAATATGGTGGAAAGGTTAGTACCACGGGAACAATTTGTGTTAGATATTTGTTTGGAGACATTAGGGGAAGCTTTGATTTATTACATTATGGCAATTATTATATACATATAGTCATAATTATTTTTTTTTCTCATTGACCTCAATTACGAGTTGTGAGTAGCAAAATGCTTGAAGTAAATCAGAACTTTCCTCATATGGACCTCACCCACCTTCTGTGGAAATTGTGGAGATCCAAGTGGTTTATGAAAAAGGTTTTTCTGTGCCATCACTGTCTTGAAGGGGGAAGATAAAAATAAATTTATTTTATTTTTTTTCCACAAAATTCACAAATTTCTTTGATCTCTGTCACCAAAAGTAATCTCTGCATATCTGATATTTCTAAGACTCTTTCTTTCTGCAATACTTTAACTCAAACTGAGGCCATTCTTAAATGAATGACACTTTGGTTAGAATTGTAAAAAATTTATATTCTGTACAATGGGACATATTTCAGGAAATAATTCTTATTTCACAGAAATTTTAGTTGTAAGTCTACCAAATTGCAATTTGAAAATGAATATTTAAGGAAAGTTTGGTCTATATATCAAAATGTAGACTTTGTCAGGTCTTCAGAATAAATGCTTTCATTCGCCTTTACCTTTGTAATTCATACTAGTGATCCTCAGGACAAAGGAATTTCAATCATTCTAGTTATTCTGTCCAAATATTCCACAAAAAGATCACTGTGCTACTTTGAAAATAATATTACACTGGGATCCGAAAGGTCCATTGTCAAATCCACTGGGTATTATCACAAAAGAAATTATGTGTAATATTTTCTACCTTTCTTACAACTATTTCTTTGGAAAATTATTTTAACTTACAACAGTCCCCTAAAAAAGAACTTTCAGTATTTCATTGGACAACTGCAGTTGTGAGTTTTCTAAAAAATACCCTGACAGCCAATATCCAATATGTAGTTTTCTTATCAACATTTAAAAAAAACCTAGTGTCTCTTTCAGACAAAATATTGACATCTTCTAAGGATGTAGGAGAAATCCACTAATATCTTGCATGAGTGAAAACTAGTTCAAGCTTCCTTTCCACATAAGTGCTAGCAAAAAGAGGCACAATCCCTTCTTTATTACTAGTAATATCTGATGTGCCTATTTTGTTATTCCTTAAAGGAGCAGACATAGGGTTGACATTTTCTCACCTAACCTTTATCATTCAGGAGTTTAATGCCTGGTCTCAAGGGGTAGGCTGGATAACTAATTAAGGTTCATTCTATATTAAGATACAATAGATTCCCCCTTGGAGTTGCTTATCTCTTAGCTTTGATGTACTAAAGTAGGCAATAAGAATCACAGCCACAACACAGGCGTATCTGTGTGAAATGTTTAGTCCCCCTTGAGTGGAGTTCATGCTCCTCTGTGTGCTGTAAAAATACTTACACTCCCCAAGTTATACTATATCTATTTTTGCTGCTCTTACTATTTGTGGTTTTGATTTCTAATACAGAGAATATAATAAGCATGCTACTCTTTAAATATTTGTTTCCTTTTTCTTTAATACAACTTTTTTTTGTGTCAGCTTCCGACCATTCTACTTGTTCCTTATTGCCATAAGGACAGATTAAATAAATTTATTTCTATTTTATTTTCTATTTAGCACCTGAAAATTTGGTGTTAAAAGACAACGTGTGCTGTCACTATAAATCTCATAGTGCAGATATATTTTTTGCTAAACTGCATGAGTAATTTTGCCTTATAAATTGAATGGAAAATGTGAATTTTGCACTTGATATTTTGTGCAAATGGAAAACATGACTTTTGATCTGTTTCAAATATTTTTTAGTTACATTTTAAGATACGAAGAAGTTAAAACCTGGATTACAAGATTACATTATCAAGAAAAACTAATGAGGCTTCTCTCCATATATTCTTCTTGTTCCCAGGAAGTTCTTGCCCTTGTTCAGAAGAACACTTGGCTTGCACCTAAACTCAACATATATCCTTGTCTCTCTTTGAGGCTCAAGGCCATCTGTACAGTATTCTGCAGAGCTTGTGGTAAAAGCATCCTTGGACAGGAGCAGACCCTGACAGCCAAGCTAGGAATGTGATAGATCTAGAAATCCCTGGAAAGGTCTGGTCATACCTACCCCATACAGAACTTGAACCAGATTTCCTCCTGATCAGTATGACAGTCCTGTGGTTCTAAGTGGATTTGCCTCTGTGTATGTAGATTTTCAGTTTGAAGTGACTGAAATAACGTTGAGGTTTATTTTGCTTCTTGCCCGTTGTTTTTAGGGCATGTTGCATTCTGCAGGAGATGACAGGATGTTTGAAGTAGAAGAGATGGCTGAGACAATGACTGTAGTGGCCTAAAGATTAGCTGGGGTATGGGATCTTTTCAGTTTTCCAGAAGGAGAATCACTGGGCAGGACAGATTCAAAATTCTTTGCAATCAGATCGTGCAGATGAGTCTGCACTTGCCTCTGCAACACAGTATGTAGAAGGAAGATGATCACTTTACTTCCAGAAAACAAAATCCAGCAGCTTGATAGTGCCTCTCCTGGAAACTGGAAGACAGAAATCTGGATCTCTTTCAAAAAAGAAAGAAATATGTTCTGATTTCTGAACATGTTCTCTTTAACCATTGCCTGCTTACAACAGGAGAGGATATGCATGCACATCACTTGAAGAGTCTGAATGTCGAACAGTGGGATGGTGGGACTCCCAGCATTACACTCAGAGTCTTGTTATGGGGTAAAGGGAACATGCCGTAGATATGGAGCCAAGAATTCGTCATTAGCTTAATTAAAATATTTCATAATGTTATCGGAATGCAACACATTAGTTAAATTACAGTATTTCTAACTCTTATAATCTAAATAATAGCAAAAACCTTATCATTAATAATTGTTATTCAAGGAGACATATTAATATCCATGCCTTTCCCCCAGTATTGTGTTCACACTTTCAGCATTCCTACTGTGGAAGGCCTAATTTTCTCAAGCAGGAAGGTAGTGATGTGTCCCAGTGGGTTTCCATCATTTTAAGGAGGAGTTTGGCACCAGCAATGGAGGTCCCTTCCTCCACAGCCCCGGGGACTGCTTGGGCTTGTTTTGTAAGTGTTTCCTCACCTGCAGCTGCTGCCTTCTGGCTGCTCCCAGCTGAGGGGTGAGCGTGTCCCCACGGCCTCCCCAGGCTCAGCCCCCCCAGGGCTCCTGTGTGCTGGGCAGCGGCCCCCTGGGTTTGCCAGACCCTTCCCGGGGAGGCACTGGCAGGGCCGAGGCTCAGGCTCAGGCAGGAGTCCAGCAGCACTGGTTTAACTCTGCTTAATCCACTGGGGAACTGAATCCTGGGGTAAAGTGATCTCCTGGATTCTTACTGGGCTAAAGTATAAGGTAAGAGGCAAACACCTTCTGCAGTAAGAATTGAGGCACTTCTGAGAAATCAAAGAAATTTCAAGAACTGGGATATTATGCCTAAAAAGTTGTGATGCCTTGGGAATCCAGTCTGTTTGACACTTCCACAGTTAAAAAAGTGATACACTGAAATTAGCAGAACTGTGAATTTTCAGTTAGAGAACTAAAATTCTGATTCTCACTCTGCTTTCCTAAATATAACTATTGGATCTAGACAGTTTCCCTGTTAAGCTGGGATTTTCAGATCAAAACAGTTAAATTGGGAACAGATGCAAAAGGGTGCATTTGTTCAGTGATCACTCAAAGACAAATACAATAGCACTGGGTGTGAAGGAAGGTGCTAACTAGCTAGTTGTGATTCTGGTGATGGTTTTGGCACATTCTGAATTGTATAAGCAAGTAATTGACTTTGTATTGTATATTATCGCTGTTATCATCAGCACATCAAAGAGACAGATAAATTGTCCAGCTGTCTCTATAATATTCCCAAGTGTGTCTTTAGTAGGGGAAACTGTTCACGTTTTTTATTTTATTTGCTTCTACCAGTGCTTAATTACAATCCTTATCATTTTCATCTAAAACCTCATGATCCAGAGCTCACGAATGGACAACTGAAAGATAAATTTAGCAACAATTGTGTAAAATAATAAAGCAGGCAAATGTCTGCTCTTGCAACTTGCATCTTTCACACTTTCAGCGCATATGCTGACTCTACAATTATTGATGTGTTAATAACTAAAAAAAGCATACCTAGCTTGCCTTGTGGATAACTAATCAGATCCCAATGTGATCAATCAGAGCCTCAAATCAGCAGATGTCCTCCTTTATTTCTACAACATACACTATCAGGTTTTAATTTTGTGTTGTTACATGCACAGGAAATGAACAGAAGATTAAAGAGGAAATTGCTTTCCCCTTCTGTCCCCACTGGTATTGTATAATTTAATTTATTGTTAAAAGCTGTTTGAATATACCAATAAAGCTAACTTAAGTTTTGCTGTTATGTAAGTGAAGCAAGAGTCCATTGACCTTAAGTCTTGGTTCAAACAATAACACGTCTATTATGAATGCAACATGAGAAGAATCTTGTACATCAGATCTTCTGCTGTAGAAAGATGGATTATGTCACAGGCTTGGTAAAAACCTGCAAAAAACCCAGGTCAAGACATCCTCAGATAACTTTATAATTCTGTATAACTCAAAGTTGAATTTGGAGTTTAAAGTGGCAGAGAAAAAACTTTGAAGTTGTACCTCAGTATCCCTTTTCAGACAATTTATCCTGGAGTAAATTGTATTGTCAACTGAATATGTATATTTGTGTTATCCCATTTTCACATCCTTTTCCATAGGCAGAGGAGTACATTACTGCTACCATTTTGATGTCAGCTACTCATGATCATTCATTTCCTCCTGACTGAGGTTATCAGTCCTCTTACCTCTGCTGGTTGCAAGATCACTCCTAAACCATTTTGGTTGATATGAACTGAATTATGGACATTTCATATAGCAAGTCTTTGCCAAGACAGTATTTCTAAGAAATCAGTTTACATTTGTTGGTTGAACCTGCAGTAATAACCACCTCAACCAACTGTATGTACAGAGAACCTTAATTGGCAGAGGGAGAAAACACTACAGCACATGATTCATTTAATATGTTGACCTTTTAATTTGCAAAATATAGTCATAATATCAGGTAGGTAGATAAATAAACTTCCTGTGTAAGGCAGGTCATAGAGTTTAAGTCAGGAATTCCTACATCAAGACAATGAGACAGTCATGACTGTAAGATTTATTGGTTTCTGTTGTGGCTGAGAGCAGAGGATTTCTTTTGAAATATTATGTGCATAGATCACAAAACACCTGTGTTTAAGTAATATCTGCATTTAAATTAAAACTCAGATGCTGAGCTATATGTGTGACATACTCTGTTACAGATGACATTGTTTCCCATCCTTGATCAAGTAACTAGTCCTATTTACTAGAATCTGTAGCTTCAGTTTTCTAATTTCTTAACTTCTTCATATTCTTAGATGTAAGGGTGCAAGATTTTCCAGGAATTCTGAGTCAGACTTCTCAGTTCCTCACAAGGACAGCTTCCATTTGATAAGTCTCTTGCTGTTTAATAGCTATGATATTGAGCTGAAACACAGAAACTTTTTGAGTGCATAAAACAACTTCCTGAATATCAGTGTGTGTCATGGTAGTCTATGGAGACTAGCCAATGGCATCTTGAGAGCTATCCGTCTGGTCTCTGCAAGTTAAGAAGTGCCAGAATTGCAGACAATTAAAACTAGGCAAGATGACCCCACTTTGTTATGCCTAAACTACAGACATTTGCTATCCTCACCATATAAGTCAGAGAAATATTATTCCTGATTTACCGCCACTGAGAAAGCAGTGTCAGCGGAAGTCCTGTCTAAGGATATGTTTACTATAAAAATGTGTTTCTGTGCTTATAGAGAACAAATTTATTTCCTTTTAACACTCACAGAAACAGTTTCACTATAACTGGTTAAAAGCACAGCATGATCAGAGTAAAGTGTGGAAGAGGCAAGGGAGATCAATTACATAATTATTACACAGAAACTGTGAAATGTGACAGCCTACACAGATTCTCCCCATTTCCTGAGGAATCACTTTCTACGATTCCCCTGGCTGTATTGACTAAATCTCCAT
This sequence comes from Ibycter americanus, assembly GCA_035590275.1. Classification (NCBI taxonomy): domain Eukaryota; kingdom Metazoa; phylum Chordata; class Aves; order Falconiformes; family Falconidae; genus Ibycter; species Ibycter americanus. The sequence continues at coordinate 87,675,224 of JAVJGI010000060.1, forward strand.
TGATCACAACATTAACCGAGACAAGTAACTCATACATAAATCACATTCCTGACACCTTGCAATAGGCGAGGTGAAATCCACCCAGACCACAGGCTCTTACAGCTCTAGAGTGGAACTTGTATAAATGCTCCTTTCTGCTTTCTTCTGCAACTAAATACACAGTTCATCCATTTGCCATACTTTGCTATACTTTTTCTCCTCTTCTTCAATACCTAGTCTTCTTCCCCACCTCTACTTGTGCTACTTACAGATGACCAACATAACCTGTTGGAAAGCTTCTATGAAAGTCAACAACCTCCTGCACAAAGAAGAAGCAACTCCCTAGGGCTCTGTGAAGTGCAGTTCAGAATACAACCAAGGATGAAGAATCTGGAGCCTATCTCGGAAACAGGGTTTAAACTATCTCATTGTAAAGAATTCAAGTGGATTTTTTTTTTATTCCTCCAGCTTGTGACCACTGCCTCTTGTTCTTTCCCTGTGCATCTCTGAGAAACGTTTGTTCCATTTTTCTCTATACCTTCCTTTTTGGTAATGGAAGACAGCAGTCAGGTCATCCCCCTTAGGTATTCTCTTCTCCAGGGTACATAAACCTTCAGCCCTTCCTCATGTTATGTGTGTCAGTCCTCTAAGCATCTTAGTGGTATTTTGCTGGATTTTATCCAGGTTATTGGCATGGCTTTAATACAAGGAGCCAAATTTCACACAGTATTACAGATGTGCCCTCATGAATGCCAAGCAGAGGTCATTGATTACTTCCCTTCATCTACAACTATACTTTTATTTATTCAGCCCAGTAACTGGTGAGTTTTCGCTTGCTTAAGGGTACCCTGTTAATGCATATTCAAATCCTCCTGTCCTTCCCTGGAAGGCTGTGAAAGAGCCAGTCAGTTCCACGTCCATACTGATGCATAAGGCTCTTCCATCCCTGGTGTAGGGCTTCGCATTTGTCTCTGTTACACTTTCTCAGTTTCCAGTGGCTCATTCCTTCAGGTTTTTGGTATCCCTCTGAATGGAAATCCTCCCTACCACTAATAACCACTCTCCATTACAGTGTTGTCCACAGTAGGGATGAGGGTTAACTCTCTTCCCATCATTGATGAAGATCCTGAGTCAGTACCTGTGGAATGCAAGTGTGACCAGATACCAGTTAGATTTCAAAGGGTTGTCTGTAAGGGCCTTTGCTGAGAACAGGCTTTGTTCACTGCCTGGTGCCAGGCTGCAGGGTGATTATGCCTTAAAATATAGTGAGGAAGCAACTAGCACTAAATCTGGCTCTCCAGAGTTTACCTGCAAATCAATTCTGGGCACACCTGTCTGCAATAAGGGACGTGCCCAAAGCCTCCCACCTGTTAAGTATCGGGGAAGAAGAGAGCTCCTCAGGTGAGCATGGAGGAAGCAAACAGCTTGGTGGAGTATGAACTGGCTGCAAAGGTGCTTTGCTGCACGTATGCTTGTTTCAGGGCAGAACTTCAGTGGGTAAGTGATTGTATATAACTGGTACTTATGTATGCAATAGAGGATCTCACATGGGGTTTGTGCCTTCATATGCCACAGTTGTCTATTAGTCTTTTAAGCCTGATGGATAAACCATTTTTTACCCACCTTGTAATCTACGTAGCCTGTTCATGTCTTACCACTTTGACTTTCAGGTTGCTATTGGAGCTAATTTAAAAGAAATGTTGCTAAAGTCAAGGAAAACATCTATTCTCATCCACAGAGCCAGTCATTTAATGATATGAACTGATTAAGTGGTCAAGGAAAATTTGCTTTTGGTAAATTCTTTCTACCTGTTCCCAGTCACCTTGTCCTTCCTGTTCTTGGAAATAGCTTCTAGGAGAACCTGCTCCATAATCTTCCTAGAGACTGATGCAAGGCTGACCACCTGTAGTTGCCTGTATCCTTCTTGATTTTTAAAATGGGAAGAGCATAAGAAGCTAATAAACGAATTTGGGTTTTCACTTAGTGCTCCATTCTGTTGGAAAAAATTTCTGAACCTGATTGCCCATCAGATGTGAACAATAATTTTCTAAATAATTTTCGGGTTGGATTTGTTTTCTCAAATGGAGGAAATGTTTCTGTAAAATCAGAATACCCCATGGAAGTATAAAAGTTCAACAAAATTGCTTCAAATATGCAAAAACCCAAGTTGAAATATTTCATTTTGGATTAAGTCAGCATTAAAGAGTGTGTGCTGTATTTCATCATGGAACTAAAGTTTCTGGGCCTATGTTCCTGCTTTTCTCTTGTAACTACAACATACTTTAAGATTTTTCTGAACTGGCAAAATCTAAGAGGCTGGTGTACAGTGCAGGCTAAAGCTAAGAGAAGCATGGAACATGAAACAAGCTATTCTAATTCTATTTTGACAAAGATTTGTACGAACTGTGGCTTTTTTTTTTTTTTCAGGAAGGAAAATAGTAATTTGGATCACCATTTTTTACCTCCATTACTAAAGTTGAAATTTTTCAGCTAACAGAAAGAAGATAATTATTTTTCTTTATTATTTTCAATGGCTATAGCATGCTTTCCCTGTTCAGCTTCCTGTTCTCTGGAAACTGGAGTTTACATGTAACATGCCCTTTTTTTTCCCTAAGCAAAAATATGTCAGTTAGAGCTTGGCCAGAACAAAATATGCACTGCATTTTCAGGTCCAGAAATGTACAGTGTGAACTACATACCATCATGATAAAGATGGTGAGCTAATAAGAAAATGCATATAATCATTCATGAAACAGTTTTAAAATAAAACTTTTTTAGGACACCTGAAAAGACAAAATGGTCTGATGCTGATGGAAAGATCTGAAATTTAAAAATCACCTTGTATTCTCCCAATAGCACTGTGCATGCCAATCATAAATAAATGTCAGATTTTAAGGTGTATCTCTATGCAAAAGGAGCTTTCATAGAAAATGACTAAAAAGTCTGCCAAGCAAGGTAACTCAGTCTTATAGTTTACCAGGCTATATGAAAAACCAAACCAAACCAAAAACCTTCTGATCTTCCAGAGGAAATTGCTCTTTGCTTAGTGCAGTTTTGGGTTAGTAATCTTCCCGTGACTGCAGTTCCTTGAATACTAAAGAACTGTGTATGACCGACGAATAAGTGCAGAAGACGTTGGCTGCCTATGTAAGGAAAAGGCTTCTGTTCCTCCCTAACACTTTATCCTGACTTTATTACACAAGTAAAAGTAGTAAGTAATTAAGTAACATTTCTCTTTCCATTGCCCATAGAAAAGATGCGTTGGAATTTCCTTTATTTGTGCTGATCAGTGTCAAAACCTATTAGGTTCACAGCTAACAGCTCTCAGAAATAAAAGGAACTTGCGCAGTTATAGGAGAGAGGAGAAGAGTAATGTACATGCTAGTAAAGTATCAGTGTGCTCTGCATCATTAAAATAACAGTTTTAGCCTTTTTGGTATATAGATTCCTGTTTGAACAGAGAAAAGAACTTTTCTGAAGTTCAAAAATAAAAGCTATTGGGAACACATTGGAAGGAAGACGTAACAATTAGGAAGGTATTGCTCGCAATGGGTCTCATTTGTTTACAGTTTGATGTTAGGTCTCATTTTCAGTGACAGGTGACTGCATGCACAGTGGTAGGTGTACGTGCCTTATTTCCTTTTGTGCTTGGTGTATCAGCTGTATTCCTGAAAATAAGTTGAATTGCATTTCAAGCAATGCATCTCATTGCAAGCTTCTAAATGTGTTACAAAGCTCTTTCTGAGTAACAGCAAAACGCCTTGAGTAACTCTTGATGCTGAAGAAATGAGTTGTGCAATGCATACTCAGCATGTGCACGAAGAAATTTTTCAACATAAGGTAAAACTGAAGTGAACACCATAAGGTTTGTGTTCTACGGGAAAATAGGAACTTTCTTGAAGCTGAAAAAAACTCACCTAGCTCACTAGACTTTGTGGATCATTAATATTCTTTGAGCCTTACATAGACATTCCACATAAACTTTTATTTTCTCCTCAGCCAAATAACAGAAAACAATAATTATGGACATAACCACATTTTAAAAGTCAGATCAACATTTTTCATGAAAATGATGAATTACTCCATTGTACCCATGTTTATGGACTACTCAGTAACAAATTAAAGTTGATTTTGTGTACGGGACCATGAGAGGTAGGAACCATTAAATTTCATTTTGTCTATTGTAAGCCTTTTAAGTAGTTTACAAGAAGTTTACACCTGCCATATAATATTAGAACTCCACCAGTTGCAACACTGGTTGAGCCTAGAATTGTTAATAAATCATAGATTCATCTATCAACTTTGTTCTTCATACTGTCACAATATTTTATGCTCCTACCATTTTTAAACAAAGCAGTTGAATTTTAAATGTGTTTGCAGCCATTTTAGTTTGGAGGATATTGATTGACCCACACAAAGTTTGAAATAGGTTGTCTTGTGGCAGCTTATCAAACTAGAGTGCTTTTTTTCTGTGGCCATCACTTTATGTTCTATCACTCACAGCTTTCATTTTAAATAAACAAACAAAACAAAACTCCCCAGACCTCTGGTGGAAAAAAAAAAAAAAAAAATCCATGGAAAAGCCAAGTGAGTACATCTACTGTCAGTGTGAGTATTCAGAGGGTCTGCAATAGAAGATCTGAAATATATGAACAGTCATACACACAGAAAGAGAAATTAAGAATATTGTCAATAAATGTATAAGCAAAAATGAGAGGTTTTCAGGACATAAATGAGGAATTTTAGCTTAGGAAAGAAGGCCATGATGGTTTTATTCTTATTTATTGTCCAATTATTTGGTTTCCAATGGAGATTTTGTTGTTAGAATGGTCTCTTCTCATGCAGGTGAGACAAGTGTGTTGCTGTTATGGATGCAAAGGCCATGAAACACTAAGTAAATTCTTCCAGAGCAGAGTGGTTAATTTTTCCTTATTAATAAGCTGGTGGTGAGCATGAGCAGACACAGTGTATTTGAGTTAGCAGCTTGAGAGCGTCAACAGCAATGGTAAATATGGGAATTCTAAGGAAAATTAAAAAGAGGGAATACAAGAAGTTTGCTTCTTTGGTACAACTCTATATGCAGTATTGTGATGATTAGCAATGGAACAATAATTGTAATTGATAAAAGATGTGTTATTCAATAAGATTTAGATTCTCTGGTACAGGAAAACTGTTACAAAACAGAAGCAAGGCCAGCAGAAGGTCCCGAGGATGAGAAGGTGTCTGGAGCACAATGCATGGAAAGAAACGAAGAACTTTTGATCAGGTTTAAGAAAAGAGGGTTAAAGGAGACCTTTAGTTGTTTTCTTCAGTGATCTGCTGGGCTATTAAAAAGAAGAAAGACTCTTCCTAGAGGTGAAAAGCAAATGGACAGGAGGCAACTCACACAAACTGCAGAAGGGAGATCCTAATTAGACATGGAGAAAAGCTTGAAAGGTGGTTTAGGCTTGCGCGGAGAGGTCAAGAACTCTTCATCTTTGGAGATATTCAGAACTCAACTGCACAAAGCTTTCAGCAGCGTGATCTAACTAGAGTCAGATCTAAGTTCAAAATTGGCCTTACTTTTAGCAGGGATTTGAACCAGGTTATCACCAACGTCTCTTCCAATTTTAATTGGTCTAAAATTATTTTTTCTTGCTTGAAGCTATAACATAATTTTTCTTATGAAATATAAACATAGCTTTACTGATAGGAAAGGTTTTTCAGGTACAAAGAATGCATATGGACACTGTAGAACATTTGAGATGAAAAGAAGGCCTGGATAACCAGGCTGCAGTAAATGCTGCTAGGTCTGATTCTATGAAGAAAGAAACCATGTACCAAGAGCAATCAAAGCAGTAGCTGAAAATTTTGTAAGAAATCAGAATCAAAACTACAATGTTGTGTTCTACATAACTGGAGACAGGCAAAGATAAATGGACTTTGAGTAACTGAAAAAGAAGGATAAGCATAACTCCAAGTTACGATAAAGTAAGGTAGTTGTAAGTTCTGACAATGGTGTTTGTAGGAAATTTAACAATTCCAAAAATGCAGCTAATAGTCCAGGACAAATAGGAAATATTGTCTATGAAGAGTTGTAATTAGTAAGTGACTTCCCTGTCTTTGGTGTGACCCATTAGTTTTGTAGTCTTAGTTTCTCCTCATGTCCTGCTGAGAGAGGGGAGTGAGTGAATGAGTGGCTGGGCAGATACAGGAAAGCAGCTGCTGTGTTAATCAGCCCAAGGCAGGGAGTCCCCGTACTCCAAACTGCTTTTAGCTAAAACTAGTAGTCCCTGTGATAAACAAAACATGCTGGAATTGCTCTTTTGGAAGTACGGTTTACTGATACCTGGCAGAATGATTGGTGTGGCAGGAATATTAACAACATGTGTGAGGAAAAGGGGAGGAACTTATCTCTGTAAAAATGGCATCATCTGTTTCCACGTAACAACTTCTGAGTATTTAGGGCTCAGTGTTCTAACAGATAAAGTAAAAGATGGAGCAGCAGTAATTCTTCAGAGAAAGAAATCTCATATGAGCTTAGAGCTGCAGTTACATAGGGTATTTAGGGCTTCCTGTGTATGTACAGGAGAAAGCAAAGCTGCGATGTCTTTGACTGAATGGTTGTTAAAAACTGAAAGGCCTTTCTTCCAGTTGCTTGTCATGCTCAAAGTCTTAAATAGCAATATATTAACTCAGAACTAGTTGTATTCAACATGAGGAGGGAATTTGATATTTGATCATCTTTGAAATTAATCACAGAAGAAAAAGATAATGGTATATTAAGTTTGAGTAATCATCATTCATGTACATTTTCTGCATGCAAAAACAGTGAAATTCAATCTAAAATAGGTTTGGGAAATTACATGGCAAGTTTGAAAGATAAATGTACAAGAAATGACATTGTTAGAATTGGGAAAGCATTTTTCATCAAGAAGTTAGAACAATACAAAATCAACATGACATAGTATAAATTAACTAAAAACTACCAAACTGATATGTCTCAATGAATTCATCAAACAGGGAATTGCACATAAATCTTTTTTTTTTTTCCCCTTAACATTTTAATGATGAACTAGACTCATAACAATCATGACTGACAAAGTTTGCAAGGACTCAAGGATTAGGAGAGTAATAAATGAAAAGGAAGACAAAATACTCATAACAAGAAACACTTTCAAGTGGTTTAAAGTGTTAGGTTCTTGTTATAAGATAAAGGGAATACCCTATATAAATAGAGCCAAGAATTTGTTAGTCTTAATAAAAAATTAACAGTGTAAAAAAAATGCGATGAACACTTATTATTAGTTCAGTTACAACAGTTACATCAACTTACAGCCCAAAATAATACAGTGGGGTCTCTGTAATAACACAATTAAATTTGTTATACAAAAAAAAATATTAAATTCTACCCCTTTTCTTTGTTGTTGTACTCTCCAATGTCTCCATGGGTCTTATTGTCAGCAGTTGCAGCTTCATCAAGAATTGCATGTGTGGAGAAGGGCAGTTTATGAAAAGTCATTAGTGTCCCAAATTAAACACTGGAAGGAGTATGATGCTCTTGCATGGCCCAGGGACAGCACTGGCAGAGCTCAAGCTCAGGCAGGGGAGGCCACAGGCACTTGGCTTGAGGCAGATGCTGAAACCAGCTCAGCCCTGCTCCAGTCAAGGTCAGCCCAGGACAGCCTTGAGAGCTCAGCTCTCAGCTCAGGGCAGAGCCCAAGGGCTTCGACTACCAGTAGCAAAAACATTTTTAAAAGATACAAATGAGTTAATCTGTAATTACTTTATGAAGAACACTTTTATCAGAAACTTGTTTCTGAAAACACCTTAAAGAGTATCTGGTGGGTAATGCACTAATGTGATGTTGTGGTCCAAGTCTGGCACAAAAATTTAAGAACTTAATTTTTTAAATTCTGATTCCAATTTATTCACAAAGTGACTTTTAATTTTTTTATTTATTTATTTAGTAAAAAATAATACAGAAATTCCTTCTCAGGTAGCAGTTAGTTTGAGGAAGTCTTATATCCAGTGTTATTCAGGCTGACCGACATAGCAGCTGCTTTTGTCAATTTGATGTCATTTCATCATCTTAATCAATAAGAGAAAAATAACTTTCGCTTTTTATTCCTGATCAAGGCCCACAAGACAGATGTCAGACAAAATGTTGAAAGCTGTTTTAAAGAACTCAGTCTGCTGTTTTACTTATAGGTTCAGTGAATCAGATGGAGGAATATGGGGGAACTGGGAAGAAGTCAGAAGTGGCTTCTTTATGGGATACTATATAGCACCTTTTATACACAATATGGGATGAATAGATTTTTGGTACATTAGAAAATAATAATACTGTCTTTAGTCTAAAAAGCAATGGAATAACAAAAGTTTTTGATCAAAAACTAGGAAAATCTTGCAAATGCTACATATGTTCCAATGCTCTGGGCAGAGACCGAGAGCTGAGAGCTCCTAAGTCCCCCTTGTTTTTTATCATATTTGTTTTTCCTACTTTTTTATGACAGTGCAGAGTCCAATTTTATGGAGTGTTACCCTTAACCAGGTACGACCCAATAATCTGGATACATATAAAAAGATAGCTCCTGTGCTGTCTTTGTGAAAGGAAATTCTTAGAGTAGATGATCAAAAAAACTTCCAATGTCTTTTTTCTCTTGGCAATTTTATTTCTATACCTGTATCTCCTGATATTTCTTTAGGTACTGTCTTAAAGATAAATAGACATATTTCTATTGTAGATAAACTTTATTAAGTAATATATGTTAAAGTGAGATATGTGACTTTTAATTAGGATTTTAACAGCTTAGATGAGATCTTAACGTTACATTTCTTTGCATAGGCCAAAATAGGTCAATCCAGTTCCTTGTCAATTGACATTTCTTAATTTTTGTACCAAATTCAGCTACCACATATTTCACAGTGACATCTATATTTGCCTGATTTGTATTGTCCTGCTTTACTTACAATTTGTTAGAATAAATGTGTCATGCAGAGTTTAGAAGTAAAATCAAGAGGAAAAGAAAACTACAGTGTGAAAGTCAAAGGTCTATTTTAATGCTTCATTTAAGAAGATAACCTTTTGGCTGCTTGCTTCTTTTGTGAAATGGTTAATTGTGGGGAAAAAAAAAACAAAACCAAACCAAAAAGAACCACCTGAGAAGTATTTATTTTTAGCTGTTCGTTAAATAATTTTAGTGTGCTTATGTTTTTATTTCTATGTGTTCTGTACTGGGAAATTAACCAATTATATTCCTATTAAGTTGCAAACTTTTATGCTCAGTTCACACAATGCAGGTAATGAATTTAAAAACTGGAACTGTTTAGATTTTATTTGGTAAAGAATCGAATACACATGTAAAACTTATCTCTGCCACTTAAGGAGTTGATAATTTGGAGGGAGATTACTCACCTGGATGGCATCAAAACAGGGAGAGGGAGAAGGGATACAGAATTCTGTTTCATTTTAATGCCATATTGCTACCTGGGAGTTCAGTGGGGCAGGTTTTCTTCTTTATTTTTCTCTTTTTCCGAAACTTTTGTAACGCCTGTACATCCATTTACCCTGCTGAATAACTATAGTTGTAGGACTAGCAGAAACAGCAGCACACACTTTTGTTACCCATCACTTCATTATAATACAATGGTTTTGTGCTAGATAGGTGTATGCATGTGTTCTCAGCTGTGGCAGTCAGCAGTGTGTCTGCTTCTAGAGGTGATTCTGCACTAAACACAGAGAACAAGGAATATGAACATGTGTATCTATGTTCCTGTAATTATTGCTACAAAACAATAGCCATGTTAAGCTGGTCCTCAAACTAAGTAACACTGTGTACAAATAGGTCAAATTCTATTTGCATCTTCTTGAGATACAAGTCAGTACAGACAGTTATATGATATAAGCTACCATGCCAGACAATGTGGTTTAAACAAGGAAGCGTCTTAGTGGGAAGGCAAAATGTGAACAAGCTGCAGGAGACTACATACAGCCTTTCTTGTAATGCCACTACCATAGACAGCAAGTGTCTTCTCTGTTTATACAACCAGGAAGGTGGTATAGAAAGATCACATTGTTCTTCCAAAATAAAGAGGAATACCTTTAAAAACTGCTTTTGGACTGGTAGGGCTGGAAATGGTACAGACTCACCAAAATCTTAAGTGCTGGATTCTCTGTAGTGTATTTAGCTATGGATTCAACAAAAAGTGATCATATGCAGAACCCCTCCTATCCATAAAGTTATGGAATTCTTTGTCATATGCAGTTTTGTTTGCAAATGCTGTGACCACTGGACTGTAATGCAGAAGTTGGATTTTTCTCTGAATAGGATAGTCATTTTTGTGGGCACATAGAATTTTGTGAGGCTTTGCTTAGAAAGAAAAATTTAGACAAAATTCAGAGGTTGTATGCCTAGACCTAGATCACCCTGGAGCTCTAGGCAAAGAACAGAATGGGCATTTCTCGTTATACTTGACCTATGGAACTCTTAAGCTATGTAGTGAAGAATTTAACCAATGGAAGTAACTAAATGATCAGCCAAACTGGATTATAACCTGGGATTTGGATAGATTTAGTCATCCTTGAGCTATTTATTCAGTTCCAAAATCCTTAACCACTATGTTGGAAGTGTATCTGAGAACATAAATAAAGTCTTCATATGTTCCAATGTAAACCATTAACTGATACAGGCTGAGAGATCTTATAGTGGCTAATAGGAATGACTATCAGAAACCTCACACGTTCAGTTTTGAAGTCAACAATTCATATTTTATAAGGGAGGAACTGAACTTCTGAAAGGTTGATGCTTTCTTTTTTTTTTTTTTTTTTTTTTAGTTGGAATTATGACCCCATACAGTGGATTGTTATCCAAAGTGCATTTACAATTATTAATGTTTTTATTAATTAAGCTTTTCATAAATCTTTTCACCTCTTATGACCAAAGGTGAGATACATTCCTGCTCAGTTAAACCTTGTTTGATGTTTAGAAAAAAAAAAAGTCAGTGTTTTTGAAGTGTTTCTTGATGGATAAAATTTTATTATCTTAAAGTCTGAAATATGTACATGTGTATTAGAACTTGAAAAATGTACTGATAATGTACGATAACCATGTGGATGTGCATATTGGAAGAAGATGATAGTGAAGGACATGTTAAACAGGACAAAATTCATGTTAGACCACTGTGGTACTTTAATTAGTACAACAGTTCTTACCTGTAACTCCTGCCACAAAGTGAATTTTCTGCTGACTGCTACCTTTTGCTTCAGATCATTACAGACACCAGAGATTTATCTGCCCATAAATTCTTGATTCTTGAGGAAAGTAATTAAAATATAAATGTTTCAGAGTTTGTCTCTTGTTTAATTCTCTTTTTGACCTTCATAGTGAAAACTTGTTTCATTTCCATAAAGTTTTTTTCAGATTCTGTGAAATTTCAAAAACATTTTTGAAGAGATTTATCAGAAACTAGTTAATGCAATCAAATAGGCTATTTCTAATGTGCAACATTTTCAGATGTTCTGACACCACTCAAAGATGTGAAGCTGTAAAATTGCTCATCAAGAGTTCCGCAGCTCATTGACATCAGTGTAAAATACCACTCATTTTAATCAGTCATTGGCAAATAATTAATTTTTTTGTACATAGAAAGTTCAATTCTGTCTGAAATAGAAATTTTATTCATTTGGCAGCTCTAGGGTCTTTTTAAAAGTTTTAACAGGAGAGTATGTTTCTTGTTTGGTTGCTTGCTTTGAATTGGAAAAGTGGTTAAAAATCATAAACTATTTTGAATTATATTCAATATTTTAGGCTTTGTTAAAATGCTAAATGTATACTGCATTTTTTAAACATATTGAATAGCTTTTAGCTTGTGTTTCATTGAGTGTTTGCATATGTGTAAAAACCAACTACCTATGATAAGTATTTAATGGAAATATTTATTATGGCATGAAGCCTGTCTGAAAACGCCGCTCAGAAAAAATGAGGTTTTGACTGCATCTCTCCAGTTCTTACTCATTAGAAGTTTATAATAATGTTCTGTGGTAACAACTGAAGTTCAAATAGTTGTTGGGGGGGCCAACAACTGAAAGCTATGAAATGCGTCTGTCCTCCCTAATGGTTTAAGTATGTGGGGAAAAAACCCCAAAGAAGTTCATATAAAGTGTTAACAAATTTACATCCTTGTAATATGTTTAGGACAGGATGCCAGCAGGAGATAATGATCAAAATGATGAAAACTTAATTGCTTTTAGAAATGGAGAAACATGAAGAGATCTGATTAGTAAAGCCATTTGTGGCTTATAACCACCATCTGAACTACCAAGCAATATATAACTAAAAAACCCATCCCCTTGGGCATGGCAAAGGAAGAACACGTCTAGGGGCATCCACCACTGTGCAGAAGACTGAAGCTGAGGAATAACAACCAGGCTTCCAGCAGGACTTGGACATCCTGAGAGCTGGAGTGGATGTCCTCTTCCTCTGAGCTCTCAGAATTGAAATCGTAGAATAGAAATCAGCACCCACCCTCCATCCTGCTTAGTAAATTACTCCTGGATTTTATGTCACTCAGCTGTGTGGTTCTGTTTTTGTGAATACCTCACATTGAATTCCTCTGGACAGCATTTCAATATCTTCTTCCGACTTCAGACAGCAGAGCTTTCATGGGTTTCTTAACAAAAAAATGAGTATTAATTAGTTAGTTAAAGCATGCTTAAATCTCTGCATCTATCTGTACATTTTATGGTCTTGATCTTACAGCTTCATGATTTTTATGTCATATTAGGAGTTACAGAATCACAGAATGATTGGAACGGACCTCTGGAGATAGTCTAGTCCAACCTCCTGCTAAAGCAGTTCACCTAGAGCAGGGTGCACAGGATTGCATCCAGGTAGGTTTGTAATGTCTCCAGACAAGGAGACTCCACAGCCTCTCTGGGCAGCCTGTTCCAGTGCTCTGGCACCCTCAAGGCAAAGAAGTTCTTCCTCATATTCAGATGGACCTTCCTGTACGGCAGTTTGTGCCCGTTGCCCCTTGTCCTATCACTGAGCACCACTGAAAAGAGCCTGGCCCCATCCTCTTGACACTAGCCCCTATGACGTTTATATGCACTGATCAGATCCCCTCTCAGTCTTCTCCAGGCTACACAGGCCCAGCTCCCTCAGCCTTTCCTCAGAAGGGAGATGCTCCAGTTCCCTAATCCTCTTTGTAGCCCTCCCCTGGGCCCTCTCCAGCAGTTCCCTGTCTCTCTTGAACTGGGAAGCCCAGAACTGGACACAGCACTCCAGATGTGGCCTCAGCAGGGCAGAGCAGAGGGGGAGGATCACCTCCCTCGACC
>JAVJGI010000060.1:87688620-87717610 GCA_035590275.1 Ibycter americanus
CTGTATCACCAGCAAACTGCTGAGGGTGCCTCTGTCCCCTCATCCAGGGCACTGATGGGTAAGTTGGACAGGACCGGGCCCAGCACTGACCCCTGGGGCACACCGCTGGCTACAGGCCCCCAGCTGGGCTCTGGGCTGCTGATGACAACCCCCTGAGCTCTGCCCTTCTGCCAGTTCTCAGCCCACCGCGCTGTCTGCTCACCTAACCCACGCTGTCTGAGCTTACTTATGGGGGTGTTATGGGAGGCAGTGTCAAAAGCCCTGCTGAGGTCAAGACAGACAATATCCACTGTTCTCCCCTCATCTACCCAGCCAGTCATTCCATCACAGAAGGCTGTCAGGCTGGCCAGGCACGATTATGTTCCACTCATGAGAGCTACCCCACCATGTCTCCATACTGCAGTGAGATCACGCCTCTGTGACCGCGCACGGATCTCTCATTCTTCCTGTTTATTGCCCATGCTGTGTGCATTAGTGTACAGACATTTCAGAGATGATTTTAACATGTAAATACTGATGGCTTTAATGTGAGATGTTTTATATCTGTTTCTGAAAAAAACATTTGTTTTGGTTCAGAAGTGTTGATGTAAGAAGAATGATACTGTGGTTGTATTGTTCAAGTTTTAGTGATCATCATGACAACTCGACCACCCCACACATTTTGTGTCATAAACAAAGTCTTTGGCCAAGGAACCGAATTACAATCTGCTTTCTCAGGGTTTTACTAGTTGCATATATCCTGTTCATGCCAAGAAAATACCAATGTGAGATAGTTTGTGTTTGCCTATGAATGGCAAAGCCATTTTCATAAAGTATATTGTAATTTACATCACTTACAAAAAGCAGGTATCCTTCACCAGAGAAAAGGGTAATTGTGGAAATGAGAGAGGAAAAAGCTTTTGGGTGAAGCATTTAGAATTTTTTCCTTCTACTTAGACGTTCTAATTTCTTTTCATAATGCCAACCTGAGTAAACTGGCACTTAAGCAGAACTTTTACTGATGCAGTAGTTAAATAAAATCCTGTGCAGAATGAAAAGGTGGCCTCTAGGGAAACAGGTACATAGAAAGCTTTATTGTAAGTTTTATTTATGAAGCTGTTATAAAACTGTTTCTCCATTTATAGTAAATATTTGACCAAGGCAATACACATGACCATACTCCAAGTGGTGAATTCTAGCTTACTTTTCTAACCTCTGCAGAAGTCTTTGTACCTGTAACCTAAGTTCTTCCCTATTGTATGCGTATATGCATATGTATATAGTGAAGACATGATGATCTTTGCAGTCAGTAATTTATTCCTTTATGAAAGGAAATATGAAAGGCTTTTAATGAAATGACCTGTTGAAAGACATAAAATACTTAAAACAAGAAACCAGATTTCCATTTAACACTTCACACATCTATTTCCTTCAGTTGTATCAAACACAAATTAAAACAACTTGCACCTCAATTTCCAGGAAAGCACACCAGTAGGAAAGTCAGTGACAGTCTAGGGGCATAACAGAAGAGAAAATCTTTTTCACCGTTATGACAATCCATCATTAGAACAAGTTGCCCAGTGACATTGTTTTCAAAGCCTGACTAGACAAAGGCGTGAGCAAACTGGTCTAGCCTCACATCTTTGAGCAGGAGGATAGATTGGTGATCTCTGGACATCCTTTCCAACCTGAAGTGTTCTATAATTCTATGATAGTATAAGCTCATTACCTATTCACGGAGATCTGGAAATTAAAAATATATCGAAGTATCAGGAGAATAAAACTCCAGATAATGAATTTGTTCTTTTTTAAATATGAGTAAGCTCAGAATGTATGCTAAAGCAAACAGAAGCTGATTGTTTAATGAATTTGAAACTAGAGGGGCATTAATGATATTAGCCTCACTGAGATGTGCCAGTTTGGCAAGTAGATGACTTTGGCCAAAATTCTATTCCTGGAGTATCTTTTATATCACCCTGAATTTATCAGTTCCCTTATTCTCAAAATACGCTAACTACAATAGCTTCTCTTCTTCCTTCATCAGCACTTCACACAACACACTAGTTAGGACCTCTGACATCTTTCCCATCTGGACAGCATTTTCTCTACACTTTGCTCTCCATAGAAGTATTTGGAGGGTCTACTAATTCTGATGGCACCTAATTCTTATACATCTTAATATTCTTCTTAAATCCTTCCCTAAATACCATTACAAATGGTCTTCAACCTTTGCTTGTATTTGCTTAAGGCTATTTAGTAAACATTACGATATGGTGTCATGGTTTAACCCCAGCTGGCAACTAAGCACCACACAGCCACTTGCTCATTCCCCTCAAGGTGGAATGGCGGAGAGAATTGGAAAAGGGAGAAAACTCATGGGTTGAGATAAAGACAGTTTTATAGGTAAAGCAAAAGCTGCACACAGAAGCAAAGCAAAATAAAGAATTCATTCACCACTTTCCATCGGCAGGCAAGTGTTCAGCCATCTCCAGGACAGCAGGGCTCCAGCATATATAACGGTTACTTGGGAAGAGAAAACATCATATAACACCAAATGTCTCCCCTTCCTCCTTCTTCCCCCAGCTTTATATGCTGAGCATGACATCATATGGTATGGGACATCCCTTTGGTCAGTTGGGGCCAGCTGTGTCCCCCCTCAGCTCCTTGTGTCCCCCCAGCCCACTTGCTGGTGGGGTGGGGTGAGAGGCAGAAAGGGCCTTGGCTCCATGCAAGTGCTGCTCGGCAGTAACGAAAACATCCCTGTGTTATCAACACTGTTCTCAGCACAAATCCAAAGCATAGCTCCATGCTAGGTACTATGAAGAAAATTGACTCTACCCCAACTAAAACCAGCAGATATGGGTAGTCTTATATTTTGCTGACTTAATAAAATTAATAGTGACAGTTTCTTCTGCAACTTATTTCTCATGGAATGCTAAATGTTTTCACAGGCAATGTTTTGATCTCAAAACGCTTTTTCTTTTTGGCCTTAGAGGGAAAATCAGTATTTTCATCTATTTGAAAAGTTGTTTCCCATCATGGCAAAATTTAGCGTGAAAGAATAAAACATAAGGTACATATTGAATTTTGTTTAAAGATAAAGAAAAAATAGGAATGCATGCACATCCTCAGATGTGTAATATGTTTGAAAGCTGCTGGTTTTTTTCTTTTTCTTTTTCATAAATACCATGAAAGATTATGTTCTTCTGTTTTCCTTAAAACGTACAAACATTCTAAAACAAATAGCTGGTAACTACTCTCCTTGATCTTTTAAGTAAATGGTTCTACTATGCAGCCTAAATGACCTGTTTCCATGCACTCCCTAGTGACAGAAATCCCAGTGCTGAAATTTGCCAGCTGGTGAAGCAGAGATGTCAGTTATCCGTTATTCAGCATCTGCATTGAGCAATCCAGCACAAACAGGAAAGTGATAGCAATCCTGCTCATCTCTCAGCAAAGCCCCTTTACACATTATGTAAAAGCACACAGATTGAAAAAAACCCAGTTTTCTCAAAAGGCAGTGTTGCTGACTTAGCCAAAAAACCCCATGATTTTGCAGCTGCCTGCTCAGTGGTAAAGAATTTGTAACATGGTGCAGAACTAACTTCCTTGCAATTGTAGCAGCTCTGTAAGCTTATGCCAATATTTTGCTGCATCCTGTTGTAATAATGCCTGTTCATATCCCATCCACCTTTTGGTTTAAAGAATCATCTTACATGTATACAAAGTTGATCTATACTAAATTACAGTGAAGATTAAAAATTGAAAACATTTCTGGGATTGTTTTTAAATGGAAAAAAGAATTTAAATTGTTCATTCTAACTGTGTGGTATTCCACAACCTGACATTTACGGGGTATGGCTTGAGGACAGGTTGTATTACTGAATTCTCCAACTCAAAGACAAATGAGAAGAAAAAGAAAAATAACCTAACATTAAACAAAGCTGAATCAGAAAACCCAGCAAGCCAATAAAAACTTGATGAGTAGAAACTTCCAGAGTATAGTGAAAGTTTCTCATGTTAACAGAAGGTAACGCATCTCTTGTATGGACTTCTATCTGGTTCTCAACATTTGCTCCTCACTTGTTACCTTATATTTTAGCATATCCTACCATGTCATTTTAATAAACTTTGCTGGTTTTTGTTTTGTTTTTCTTACATTGCCAGCTGGCATTTCACAGATGCATTAAGCTGATTTGTGGAAGAAAAGTGTTCAGGAACTATTCAACGTGGAAGCTACATCTATATTGGTAAAGAAACCCTTTCCAGGAAATGAGCTGTGGCCCTCAGAACAGAGTAATGCAGAGTAAGTCATGTTCACACGGCTCAGGACTAGGCGTCACTGGAGTGGACTGATAGATCCATACTGACTGTCCTTGGGCCCAGGACTCTTCAAGGATGCAGTCAGTAGTCCACAGGCTCCAAGGTAACTACTAATTTTTACTAGCCTCCCCCAGCCCCCTGAGTTCAGGTACCAGAAATGATACAGAAATGTTGGGAGTATGGGCTGAGGATGTGACATGAAAAAAATATTAAAAAATAGGGTTCTGTGAGAGCCCAGCACGCACTGGGACAGTACCATCATATACTATAGGAAGGAAAAACTGGTGCAGTTTTGTCTATAAAGACTCTGTGGGGTAGTTTATGGAGTGAACTATCTCCAGAACATCAGCCTGGATTTTTCTGAAAGGAAAGCAGTCATTTCAATCAAAAAGATACCCTGGGAGTGAGCTATTCTAAGGGCTAGGGCCTAGGCATGAAATCTGGTGCTACATTATTTGCCCGGAGAGACATGAACTAAAATGTCATTTCTTAATCTGGAAGTCTCAAAGCTATTAATTTTCAGCGGTTGGGATAGTATGCTGAGGAAATATCGCTTTATCCTTATTGACTTCTTATAATGTTCTGTACGCATCTGCTACCTCCACTTGTGAGAGACGGGACACTGGGTTAACACCATCACTTTCTGTCCCAATATGAATGTCTTATAGACCTTTAGTGGCACTGCAGCACAGATCTCTATGCTTGAGACAAGAACTGAATGGAGCATGCAGGGGATCATAACATTCAGAGGATAACTGAGAAGACCTTGAATTGTGCTTCCTTCCCCCCTCTCTTCATCTATAAAGGAAAATTTGAAGTATTGTATTCAATAAAAGAATGCAGCTGATGCTCAAGAATACACAAAAGACAAAAATTATTTTGATAACTTTTGTTTAGCACATATAGTACAATACATGCTGCCATACTACCTTTTATTTTATTCTGTTTGGTTACAGAAATGATTTAAAGGTATTTAAATGGATCAAAGCATTAGAGAGAATTGTGGAAAAAAGAGAACAGTGAACAAAAAGAGGCCAGTAGGGTGAGTTGCACAGCTGTTCTTTATCCCGAAACACCTTTGGTGCTTAGATATCACCTACATCAAATTACACTCACTTGAAAGTAATGACATCATTAATCCTTTCTTTCTTCTTGGCTATGAAAGACATTAGTTAGAAGTATTACATTTGTTCATAGACTGATTAGTAGCTATTTGCAAGGGGCACTTCATGACCACTATGCAGTTCTTTTAACTTTTTAATTGTGTATGTATAATTAAATCTCTAAAAAGTCCCCTGTAATTCACAGGATGTGTTGTACTTCCAGCTCAGTAGTAGCTGTATAAGTATTTGTTTGGCACAGAATAAAGGTTTAGATTTGCTCCACCTCCTTCAATTTTTGTAAATATAGCTTGATTTCTGTTTCAAATATATTTTTAAAATCATATTCTTTGAGTCTATTTTCTCTTAGAGCTAAAGACTGTTTTAATTTTAAGGATTGTTTGTATAGCAGTTGTTTTCTCCCGATAGTTTCTCTAAGTTGAAAGAGGAATTATTTGAAAAGATCCTCCTTAGCAACACAGTTCCTTTCATAAATTCTAACAGAAATAAAGCAACTGATTCTCACCCTCCTCTCCACCAAAAAAAACAAAAAAACCCCCAACCCCAGAATGAAAAAAACCTAACCAAATTAGCTTGGAAAAGGTTCATTGTTTCCCATACCAAATGACTTTGCTCATCAGCGCACTTCTATTTTTCATGGAATCAGAATTCTGGCATTTTGAAACATGTTCAAACATTTCACAAGACCTATAGATCAATGGAGCATGTTCCCTGTTTCATGGGGAGCAACAGTTTTCTCTTAGCATGTCTGACTCTAGAAATAGAAAGTACTAGTATTAAGGGTATTTTGCCTTACTTCCTGCTGCTTTTGAAAACTAAAGCTAAAATACTTGTCAAAACATATAACATTTTATATATATATAACATATATATATTTATTTATGTATATAACACATACACATATATACACACAACATAGATATATGGACTTTCTGAATTTTGTCTGCTAAGAGCAGATACTTTGCTTTTCTTATTCCTATCTACATCAGAGAAAACCAGGAAGGTCAGAAGTAGTCAAATGACTACTAGGTACTATTCTAAACCAGCTATTTACTAGAAGAAGAGATACAGCCTAACAGAATTCAGATTTCAGTATTGAAGCTTACAAACCACAAAATCATCTTCAGCCTTTTTATGCCATAGTGAATGCTGAAGGTTTTTCAGAAACTTGACCTTCAAGAAAGTTTCTGTAGCAGGTGAGCAGGAAAATGGAAACACTTTATTTGGATACCTATTTCAAATTTAAGCAAAGAAAAGTTCTCTCATAGCGAAAGTGAACAATCTAGTTATTTGGCTTTTGTGTGCAACAGGGTTTAAGGGACATACTAAGAAGATACATCCTTTCCCTTTCTGAGAAAAGGCTTTTCTATTTTTTTTAGTGGTACTAATAGAAATAGGCAGCATGTTGCAAATTCAAACTCTATGATAAATGTATTCAAAAAACTTTTTCATAAGCCTCTTCAGAGTTCTGTTTGATTTTGCTAGCGTAGTACTTGAACTCAGTGGCAAGCCAGCCTCATGACTGCCTGTGGGTATACAGGGATATTCTTGTGATCAGGAGCTCCTCCTTTTTTTCACGTTTCCTATGTAGTTGCCTACCACATATAAGGTACACAGACACTGTGTCAGTCTTTCCTGGGCCTCATTGCGATCGTGCCTTTCCATCTTAGCTTTTTTAACCATCTGCTGAAGTTCTTTAAGAATTTTTATATTTTTATAATATGAGCAAGACAATGAGAGAATTACCATATCTGGGCTTTCAAATCATGATGTCAAGGACTTACATCACATGTGAGAGGGCACTGTCTGATGAGGGATAACAGAATAATAGATAAAAGAATTGAAACATCTGCTGAAGCATTGCCATGGGACTAGGCTAGAGAGAGTAGGCAGAACCTGAAGCCTGCAGGAGCATCTCCTCAAACAGTCGAACTCTGAACCTGCTTTGGGTTATGTCTTGGGAAGTATCTGGTGAAAGTACCATGTCAGGAGGCATGCGGTGTGGGGGATCAGTGGAGAAGGTTCAAGTCAATAATGTAACTGAAACCTAGATGCCTAACATCAGTAGCAAAGGCACGTTGACAGTGAAGAACAAAGGTCTGTGAAGACATCCCTGAGTTAGGACTAAAATTAGTGAATTTACTCAATGGAGTGGAATTCTGTGAGGATGTCTTATGAATTTGAGACTGGTACCAACAGCTTTATCTTCTGGAGCTAAGCTGGGTCATTCAGAGCAGTAGCATTTAAGGGTTTAGTGTGAGGCACAGAGCACAAGTGTCTGTAAATCTATGGCATAGACCTCAAAAACATACATGACTAATTTTGCATAATGGCCTAAAAGGGTCCAGAATGTCTAAAAATCAGTTATTATGATGCTCAAGCTGCCTGGATACCTATTCATACCTAATGACATGAAAATAGAATTCAATTACCTAACTAATATTGGAGATCTGAGTCTGAATTTAAGGTTTCTGTTTTAGAACAGAACCTGAACAGCAAGAATATCTAATTTTTCTGTTTGTGAAGGTGTGTTTTGTTTATACTGACATGTCTGCACACTTCTGAGAGGTTTGGTTTTTGTATGGTCTGGATTTTATTTTGCTGGAGGCTAGAGATGCACAGCTTGTGTCCTGTGTTGTGACTCTTTGTAGGAAAAGGCAAGTCTCATCTATTGAACAACTCTGTTGCAAAGCTGAAATGAGGAAATGAAGAACTTGTATTCAGTCTGAGACCAAAGTCCACAGACATGAAGGATGCTTTGAGCATAATAGTTAGGAAAAAAACCCCACAAAAACATTAGCCTTACCCAGTAATGTTACAGTGAAAAGAAATGATGTCAGGATCAGACTCTTTCACAAGCTTACAGACATGCTGCAGCGCTGAAGACTGGAAACACCTCCCAATTGCTCAATTCTAAATCAAAGGCATTTCTGAGAGCCCACAGATGAGTACATAAAGTCAGAAGCTCATTTAACAAGATTTCTTCTTATTGAGAAGCACAGTGATTTCTCACCTTGCTTTTACACCTTTTTTTTTTCTCCCTTTTTTTCCTTTACTATGTCAAACAGCTGCAAATAGTATCCATTCCCCTATGATATTACATATCAGCTACTGCCAGAAAATCATATTTTTAATGGACCACAAGTTTGCTACAATACAGTAGTCCAAAGTTCCTAAGGAATATATTAACCATACAATTTTTTATGTAGTGATGACCGATTATCTTATATGATTTATATTTGTAGACCACTATAGCACAGATGGAAGTCCACATTAGAAGATTTTTGTGATCAGAGAGTTTGGATAGGATTATTAGACTTAAAATTAACAGTGACAGCAAAGATATTTTATATTTGCTTGAAAACATTTTTAATATGTTTTTTACATCAGGAAGATGTAAAATGTGTTTGTAACATCTGTGTACAGAAGTAAAATATTGGAAAGAGAAACTCTAGGGATACTGCTTTCATTAACAAATGTCATAATATGTTTTTTACACACCTATATATATATATTTCTTATTTATTTATTTATATAATTATACATAAACCCATATATATATGTTTAAATAACAATGAACTGAGTTGCTGGTTTATACAGAAGTGAATCTGGCTTAGGTTTTGCTATTTTCAGCTATTGGATGGGAAGGTGAAATACAAAACATATGTGATTAAATTATTTATATTTTTTGTTACAACATAGAGAAATTGTTATGTAGTTCTACTGTTCAGCATTTGTCATGAAGTATTCAGATTGACAGCTTTTCTTTGAAAAACTATTCACTTTCTAAACCAGAGATAAGGATCTGATATTGAATGTAAACATCTGCACATGTTGTAGGTGAAACCACTAAATGGTATGTGCTTGTTTTCTTATGTTTTCAGGTAAATAAAATAAAATTAAATTAAATTAAATTAAAGGAATAACTCATGTGTTAACATGAAGCCTGATATCCCTTTGGGTAAGGTAAGAAAAGTATCCACAGGAATACGATGAAAATCCCTTTGTATCATTAAGAGATATATTAACAGGATGAGACAAAATGGTCTCAAGTTGTGCCAGGGAGGTTTAGATTAGATATTGGGAAAAATTTCTTCACTGAAAGGGTTGTCAGGCATTGGAACAGGCTGCCTAGGGAAATGGCTGAGTCACCATCCCTGGAGGTATTTAAAACAAGTGTAGATATGGTGCTTAGGGACATGGCTTAGTAGTGGACATGTTAGCTTTATGTTTGGACTTGATCTTACAGGTCTTTTCCAACCTAAATGATTCTATGATTCTATAATCCTATGAAATTGTCTTGACAAACTTAGGCTGATCTCTTCCACTAAGTGGCAACTTCTCCTGGGATTACGTAATTTTTAACAAATAACAAATCATTGTAACTACGAATAAATAGAACACACACACATATATATAGTTGATTTCATGACATGTCTCTGTATGTGTGTGTGTGTGTGTGTGTGTGTGTGTGTGTGTGTATATATATAAATGAAATAATCTTTTTCATAATGTGTTCCAGACTTCGGTGATGTGTTTAGAATCTACACATTTGGGTATTATAACATTATGAAATACAATTCAAAGCAGAGTTCCACATGTGAATAAGCCAACAGATGGCAATCCTCTAAGGCAGTCTGTATGCCAGAGTATAAATACTGCTGCAGTAAAACTAACCACAAGAGGAAACTAAAGTCTGTAGATGATGTATCATTAAGCAAAATAGTGCAAGAATTCTGGACTCTCATCTTGGCTGATTCAGTTAATCTCACCCTGTCACAAGTTATTGTCAAGTTTTCTTTTCTGAAGTAGAGAAAAACAATTCTTAATTTTAATGGCTGAGATACATTTGCAGGGAATGGTGTAGAGAGAAGTTGTATTTGTCCTTACTAGGTACAAGAATTGTGTAAAGCCCTGAACATCTTTGAAAAACATTCTGTGATAACACTTGACTAGAAGCTGTGTAAATAAAAGCATAGGTAATGACTACAAGACTTATTTCAAAGTGAGGGTACAGTTTTCTGCCCACACCCAGCTTGGCTAGCACCAATTTATTTGGTATGTACTGCCTTATGCCTCTTGACTTTCAGCCTGAAACTGGAATCTTAATCAGACTTTCCAGTCAGTGGTGTAACTAACAAATACATGACATAGTCTTCTAGACGGATAATTTCAGTTATATCTTACTGTTTTCTGCTTACTGCACTCTGATAATGAACAACCTATACATCATCTCCCAGAAGTCAAACTATACAGTTAAATACTTGGCCTAAAGTAATTGAAATAGAGATCGAAATTTGAGTGTCTTATTTAAGACACTTTACATCTTTTAGAGAACGGTAAGAAAGACCTTACAGGAACAGTAAATAAAGAAAGTGCCATGATATGTTTCCCCAAGACCAGTCTTTGGTTGCACATCAGCCTCAAAGATGACAAGTCAGACAGCCCTGGAGATGATCAATCCTTGCACTGCGTGTTCCACATCATCTTAGGAGTGAAACTTTAAAAATTCAGTTGTATCTTTGTAAGCATGGAGAAAATAAAAATTACTCTTTGCCTCAATATGGGCTTATTAAACAATGAAGTCCAAGTTAGGCAACTCACACAGTGTGATTCCCTGCTGTGCTGTATAACTGACCCAGCACATTTGTCTGCATGAAGGGCTGATGAATCTGACCGAATCAACATTGGTTCTTTGCCTACAGTTTTAAGCAAAATTTCACTATATCATCTCAAAGGGGGGATATATGATTTTCATATTTTGCCCCACTTATAGGAAGTCTTAAGCCCTAAACATATTTTAACCATACCTGGATGTATAGTACATGTTGAGTAATTGGTTACAGTTGTCCCTGGCTTTGATAAAAACCCTATTTATTAGTATCTAACTGAAATCAGACTGCTGTGCTCAGTTTTAAGTATATCAATAGGTCTTTCCAATTAAGCTGAAGAGTGGGAAGGTTTTGCTATGAAGAGAGATACTGCTAAAGAGATGGTTTCTTAATAAAATCTGTGTGTAGATGTCCAGAGGATCTTTTCGTGTTGCCTTAAACTGAATAATCAGGTGGTTTTAACTCTAGCAGCACTTCACGTTTTCATTCAGTTTTGCTTTTCTTCCAATATACATTGAAGAACACATTGTCACTACTGCTGATGGCTCTTTTTGTGTAAAAAACACTTATGTATAATAAAAAATTTTCAAAAGAATCGAGAGAAATAGATAAGACTTTCTTGGAAATATACCTATAACCCTCTAGGCAAGGCATATAAAAAAGTATACTCCCAATGGATGTGTTATGCTAACACATTCACTCTCTCTGCCTGAACATTTTTAGGCAATCCCTCTGCAAATGTGATTGCTGGCTGGTTTGATAGCAAATACAATCTGCTACACTTTTGTGTGAGTTATGCACAGCTGTGTATATCAGCTTCTGTAAAATAACCCATATGCTAATTGCATGAATTGGAGAAGCCTGTATTAGCTTAGGAATGAAAATGAGGGAGCAGTTAAGGTTTTCTTTTTCCTTGACACTCTCCCCTTGCTGTGTTCTCTCACGTTTCTTGTAAATCTGAAGTGAAACGCATCAGTGACTAAGATTTGGTACGCTATAACCAGCCACCACTTTGTCACTCTTCAGTCCCTCTAGTACTCTGATGGCATGATTGCAGGTTTCCCAGCAATGAGGTTCTTTTAATTCCACCTTTTGGCCTCCCATTTGTGTTTTCCAGTGCTAAATATGTAGCAAACTGTTGTTATTACAGTTACACAAAAATAGTTGTTTAAAAACACAGTTGCCTTTTTTTCCCCCCAGTTTTGCAAAAGTATCAGCCCAAAGTTTGTCACTCACTTCTGAGGACCAGTGCAGAAGAAGAGTACCAAGAACTGCTTAGAACTTCTCACTGCTACAAAACAACCTTCTGTAGGATCCTATCAGCCCAGGTGAAATAACAGGCTTGTTTTTCCAATTTATATTATTTGTTCACAGCTGGACTGCTGTTTCTCTCCAGCCAGCCACACAATCACAACGTCATAGCCTATTTATGAGGGAAATCAGGCTTTTTCTATTAAAAATATTTTAATTA
Source organism: Ibycter americanus (assembly GCA_035590275.1). Taxonomy (NCBI): domain Eukaryota; kingdom Metazoa; phylum Chordata; class Aves; order Falconiformes; family Falconidae; genus Ibycter; species Ibycter americanus. The sequence continues at coordinate 87,701,127 of JAVJGI010000060.1, forward strand.
ATCTACAGAAATGTATTACTAAATATTTCCTTTGTATATTTGATGCATTCAAAAAGAACTTCAGGAAAAAAAGAGAAGGCATAAGTGAGACAAAAACCAAAGATATAAGGAGAAAATGAAGTCCTCCTGTGAAACAGCAATGCTGCTTTGACCGAAACAAAAGGCAGAGAGCTAAATGCAAAGGCAGTTGGAGGGAGGTTTCAAAAGCTGTCGTGTAGCAAAATCAATTAATGAAACATAGCAGAGAGGCATCTTTGAAAGAGAGTAGAGTATTCCAGTCTGGAAGAAAGCAGGCAGAAGAAACTGATTTGCTGAAGGATGCCTTCCTGGTTCACATTCACCACTACAATACATTGAAAACAAAAGCAAACACAAAAGAATCCCGCAAACCCCCAAACCAAAATAACCTAGCCAAAAAATGCCAGTAGCTATCATATTACCACAACAGGTAGTCATCTTTTCCAACAGGCTTCAGTTTTCCACTGTGTCTTCTGGATATAGGAAAATAAACATTTAATGTGATTACTTTAAAATTTTATTTACTATTATCTAAGCATAATAATGTTGATCAGATTTTTTGTTCCAGTTCAGTAATACAGCAATCTAAAAAAATACAAAAAAAACCCCAAACGCCCAAGTTGTGGAATCTTTGCAAGTCATTTACAGAGTCAGTTAACCAGTCATAAGTGCAAGTAAATTATAAAATGAAGATGTAAGAATATTGTTATTACTGTACAGGATGTATTTGTATATGTAGTGTTTGGGTAAAACCAGACTTTGACACTTAAAAAAAATATTACTTTCTATATTGCTATGCATTATTTACCTGTTTTACAAAATTGCAGACTGGTAATTGAAGAGCAACTGGATACTTACACTATTATCCAACAACATTCACCCTTCTTTACATTAGAGAAAAGGTATGAATATGCACTCACATATACATACACACCCATGCACATATATGTATATATATACATACACATACATATTTATATAGAAATGCATATCTTTAGAGATATGTTTCTTATGATGCGTTTACACAAGCAGTGGCCGAAAGCAGGGCCCTGAGAACCAAGTACCTTTTTCACTAAATGATCTTAGGTTTGATTTTTGTTTTCACACTCAGAAATGTTAATACTTAGAAAATTAGTGATAAAACACAAATTAGCTGAGCACAGTACGGCATCAAATCCAGAAAGAATCAGGTGGGATCTGTTTTATGTTAAAGCATTCAGGGCATCAGTAATCCACTTACTCAAGTCAGTGTCAAAGATCACATTGCCTTTAGTATTGTAAGGCCAAAGATTAGGTCTGTCTAGAAAAGGGAAAAAAAACCTCAGTGAATTATAAAAGAGTAGCAGAAAAATATGATAACTGAGGTGAGCATTAAATACAACAAAAAAATAATGGTTAGGTAATTAAGCAGGGAAAAATAATTAACTGTAATTGAATTCAGTAATCATTTACTTCTGATAATACCAGGTATAATTTATAGTCACTGTTGTAATTCTTTAGTTTGCTATTTATTTGGGGCATTTCATCTTGTAGTAGGAATCTAAGCATCATTTTATAAAAAGAAAATGCATGCATACATAAATACTCTCATGCACATACATATTTAAATACAAAATAAATAAGAATGAAACAGTCTCCTCAGCCACTCTGTAGAAAATTACCTAAAATATACAGTAGAAGATGTTGTAGTATGGTTTATAATGTCAAAGCCTGGTCAGAAACCCAGATCTGTTTCCAACAAGAATCAGGGAGAACTGAAAACTACAAGACAGATTTTACAGGCCTGATGGAAAATTATCTGATGTCAGAGGAAGGATTGCCAAGCAGCTAGATGCAGTGGAATGATTGAATTACATTCTGGTTTACGAATGTTCATCTAGGTTGTTTATCCACTGCATTTCCAGTGGATTATAGTGCTTCAGTTGTCTGGACCAGTCAGGGCAAGAGTTTTTCTCACACACAACAAATAGCTAAAAGGTCCGTGTAGATAAAATCTCAAAGTTCAAATACTTTAGTATAAATGATTACAGTTATAAAAATCAATTATTATCAACACATTTATGAAAATTGACTTAATTCTATTTGTTTTCTCAATGTGTATAATCTGTTTTTCAGATTTTCCTGCATCAGCCTGCTTCCAAAACTGATTATATGAGAGCTCTGGAAATGGATTTGGAACCTTATAAAAACGTAAGATTATAATCTGTTCTTCTAGACTTGCTTATAGCCAGATATATTATAGCATTAGCTTCCCAGTTGAAAGGTAATAAAAATATTTAAGTGTACTTCAAAGTTATTGAAAATAATGTTTAATTATAAATTTGATGCTGCAAATGAATAAAGATCTCTATAGAAAATTAAAATGGCTTAGTGCCAATGTCAAAGCAGTTCTCTCCATATTTCATCCAGAGTTTGCTTGTTTGTGAAAGTTATAAATTTTCCCTGTACATAAATGTGTTGAAAGGGGTTCTCTCGAGTGTATTCTCCCAAAGAAAGAAATTCTGAGTATTGCATATTTTTCAGTGTTTGGCACATCCCTGGATTTTAAAACTGACTCTTTATGTAAATGACGAGTGTCAGCGACACCAGAGCTGCAACGTCCCAAGCCTCAAGAGGACTCATTAAACGGACACTGTTTATAATCTCGTCCTTGATGTTCATGCACAAACATCATTCTGACAGCATCCTTGGAAGTACATTCCTCTTCATAGCACATCCAGGTGCACCGGCCGGGTAAGTTGCATGCAGGATTAGCTGTAGTAAAAGGGAAGCAACATGTGACTTAAAGTCTGAGCTTCCATCACGAGCAGCATCGCGACAGGGATAGTATCATAATCGGCTTGACTTTTATGTTGCATCTGATGATTTTCCAGGTTTAATATTTTTACTAACCAGAGTGCCACAAAGATGAAACGTACAGTTGCATATTGGATGGTTTGCTTGGTTTGGGGTTTGTTTTTTGAAGGCCTTTCAATCCACATGGTGCCACGTTGTCTATCTCATAGAGTTTAAACCAAGTCAGGATCAAAGTGGTTTATCGATTTCTTAATAATGTCTGTGTAATGACCAATCAGTGAACTATAGAGTCAGGACCTACCTCAACCGATAAACTACAACACCAGACTATTGCGAAATGTTAATAAACGTTCTATTTTTTTAAAGAATCCTTCTATAACTGATGCCCAAAACCTGGCTGCTCACAGCCCGTGGTGCTGGGCCCACAGCCACCCCTGGGCAGAGGGCAGGGGGCAGGGGGCAGGGGACAGGGGGCAGCAGGCAGATGCTGGGCACACAGTGGGGCAGGTACCTGCCCGTGGTGGGCAGCGCCCCGGGGCGCCCTGGGAGAGATAGCACTGCCCACCACCCCAGGGTCTCTCCTCCCCGTACAGATCTTCGCACTTGGATGCTACTTTCCAAGCCTGTTCCTTTGTTTGAAATTCTCCTGGTTCATCCCCTGGGAAGTGCTAAATCCAGTTGGTGGTGATCATCAACGTGAGCAGTGCAGGGGCAGCTGCCCTGCCAGACAGCCTGGTGTAGGTGATCCACTGTCCTGAAGAATGTTGTTACGCAGGACTTTGGCCGAGGGTGAGCCATGAAAGCAACCACCAGTGTGTATACATAAATATATGTGTGTGAGCATATCTATATACGTGTATTTTTGCAGAAGACACTTTACATTTGTTTACCTACATGCACAGATACACATACAATACCCTTATCTTTCCTCACCATCTTTCCATCCTTCCCCAATATACTTTTTCAGTTTTAACCTTCAAACAATTAACTACTCCTCTCTAGCCCTTATTCCAGTAATTTTAACTGAACTGTTGACATTTTCTCTTGTCAGGCTTAAAGCAAAATTGTTTTGATTTAATTATGTCCATAAAATTATCAAAGCACTCTCATCTAAATCAAAGAATGATGTTAAGATGTCAAACTAGTCAAGCACTGTACATGCAAATTTGTGAAGACACTGGTGTAATGCTGTATGAAGATTGATACAAATAATATCATTACACGTCAATAGAGGGGAAGACCTCGTAAAGTTGTTTGCCCGGGATTCATGATGTGATAAACATGTCTGCAAGAATCATTTCTAATTTATATTTTAGCCTACAAAATTTCAGTTGCTTCAGCAAGGTGTTGTAAACTCATTACTGATACAATCTCCAACACAACGCTGCAGTTCTGAAGCATAAAATGTCCCTTTTTTCCATCATCCTTCTGCTTTTCTTGCTGTCTCCTCCATTTCCTGGTTTTAATTTCTTGGTTGGTAGCATTACCTTATCTCTTCTACCATTGCATTGTCCCCATGCTATCTGTTGTAATATATTAATTAAAAACAAACATACAAATCAAATCCTCCCTCCCTACTATGAATGATGATTTACCTGCACTTTGACAGCCATTAACTTTCATGGCTTAAGTTCTGTGCTTTGTCCCTCTATTTTTTGCTTTCCATGGGATTTTACACTGTATGTTCAGTGAAGCAGGAACCGGGTGTAAGGTCTGGTAGAACGTTAATACATAAAGATTTATCCTGGCCTCTGCCACACAGTGGGAAGGCACACAAATGCTTTACCCTCCTCCTCCCACCAAGAGAGAGTCTGTGAAGCCATGTAGTTGTGACTGCATTATATGCACTGAATAATGTATAGTTTCAGATCCCACACTTCCATTTGAAATTTGTGAAAAGAAATAGTCATATGACACTAGATATTAAACTAATCTGGTGCAGCACAGGCATGCCAGGCCCACTTGGCTAACTGTACTTTGCCTTTGACTTCAAAAGGGATAGGAAAATATAATACATGCGGACTACCATGGAGTTTATCAATTCTGTGCCATGTGTGCAAGGGATCTTGCATACAGTGTGTGTTCTGTTATTAAGTGTGATGCATTCTAATGTAACTGTTTTTCCTGCTTTGAAACCTGAGTGGCTATTAAAAAGAAGCTAAAAGAGACCAAGCAAACGATAAAGCATAAAAGGCAGTTTGTAAAGCATGGTTTAAAAATTAAAAGTTAAAAAATGGAATAAAAATAAAGAAATGAAATTAAAAACTGAAAGGAATTGAAATTTACTAATACTCTTTCAATTTGAAATTGGCAAAAACAGTGAATGAAAACAAATCCTCAAGCACTGATTGTCATTACCTGAAACATTTTTTGTCTTCTTTTTCTTTCTCTTTAGAGGCCTCGGATGTCTGTAACACCTCACTTTGTTTTCCAGTAAAATACAGCTCAAGACCACAATTTAATTAGTCTAACTTTGAAAATAAGAAAGTGTATGATGCACAAGAATACTTCTGAAATAAACTGTTTTATTCAAAGTACATCATATCTTATAAAATAGCTGATAAACATTTTTAAATCTCTATGAGGGGCCTTTGAAAGCACCATACAATAGCAACTTTGCAATTCTATCTTCAGGAAACTTACTTCATAGAGAAGAAAGCTAAAAACATCAGGAAAAAGACCATGAGGACCTACTAAAATGTAATAGCTTAAAAAATGCAAACTACTTTCAAGTTTTACAGTTCTTTGAACCTTGAGACCCTGACACTAACATGATCATATTCATCATGTTTTGGCAGTTTTAAAAAATGCAAAATAATAAATAAAAATTGATTGTTTTGTTTCCTAGCAGAGCTGGGAGGGAAGAGGTTTTTCCCTTCCCATGAATCTTTTTCTGATTTCAAGTGTTGCACATTGCATATGGACACTTAGACATAATCGCTATATGTCCACATGGGATAGAGAGACAAAGTTTTCATATTCCTGGGCTGAATTAATAATGGAAAAATCTTGAATGTAGTGAACTGAAAGAACATAAATTTCCTCTTTCCCTCACTCTCTGGAACCATTAATCTTTGAATAATTACACAATACCCCAACTACCCAAGTGTTAGTCTCTTTCCCTGTCTGTCTGTCTGCCTGACTACCTCTGTCTGTGAAGTGAACCATTTTGCCTTTTTGGGTTTTTGGTGTGGTGTGGTGTGGGTGAGCTTTTTGGTGTTTGTTTTTTTTTTTGTTTTTTTGTTTTTTTTTTTTTTTTTTTTTTAAATATTAGAACAGGCAGTGTGGTGGGTAGAAGGGTAGATGATAGGAAATGCTGCCAACAAAGTGATTAAGAGGCAGAAATGGAGACACCTGGAGAAATAGAATGCTGATAGAGGAAGAAAGAGACGTTTTATGCTTCAGAACTGTAGCAATATGTACTAGAGATGACATCAGTAATGAGCTTCCCCAGTTGAACTGTCTCCTACTCTATGTATTTATAGCCATGGTTTCCATTTTAATGGGTCAGTATTTTCCAGCAAAAATCAACTTCCCTGAAAAATGCCCAGCTACGTGTTTCCTGTCTACACCTGTTCATGGCAGGGTTTTTTTTTCCCTGGAAGTCTTAGACAAATATATTGGAAAACAGTTGTGTGTTTCCAAACACCAATCTAGAGTAAGTAAAGAAGAGAGGTTTGTCTTTTTTTAACAGATATTCAATAAAGAACAGTCAGAAAAATATTCTTTGACACAAATATATGAATTAAACAGTTACAGAAAAGTCCTGTGACCTTTAGGAAAGGGATATCTAAATGTAGATTGCTAGCTTGGAGTTTCATCTTCCAGAAGTCCTTATGTATGTGTGACAAAAGTGAGAAAATGGCTGTAAAACATTGATATTTTGCTATGCTGTAATCTTTACCTCTGCTCTGCGTTGCTTTACAAAAGCATAAACATAAAGAACTGAAGGTTAATGCCATTAAGAGTTACTTCAGCGCGTAAGTGTAACTCATTGCTTCTTCTGCATTGTGCTAGAGAGTGGTTGAGTCCTGCACTGAATTAAGCTCAAGAGACAACACACATGAATGAGCAACATTTTCTTCCCCTGTTCTTTCTGTATATATTACACCAGGACCAGCTCAGATGGTTTTGGAGCTTTAAATCTACGTATAAGTACACTGATCTAGGCTCTAGTGGCATCATTGTATTTTTTCTGGATCAGTTTGTACTGTCATGGAAAACTCTGCATTATAACAATTAAAGAAATAATTATTTGCATCCTTTGAATATATATAAGTAGTATTCAGGTTTTATTACTGCTAAATATATTGCCTTGGACCACATCAGTGATCAGAATTCCTAACACAAGTGGATGGCATATTATCCAGTCCCTTCCTCGCCAAGATTTTGCACATAATCATTTGGCCATTTTTCAAAATACATAGTATTTCGACTCCAAACATCTACAAGGGGTTGTAGGGTGTAGAGGTGGAAGAAAGTGAGGCAAAAATACGGTCTTTCAGAATATCCAGCTTTCTGGTGGAAGTAGCATGAGATTATTTTCTTTTAAGCAGCAATGATACTTTTTGATTGATACATTACAAAGCAGTTCGGAGCAATTCCTAAGCGTGTTATACAGCATCACACCAACTTTTCTTTTTCTTTTCTAATCTATTGCAGAACCATGTCTAATATTTCACAGATTTAAAAATAAGTATTTGCAACATGTGGTAATAGTATAGATTGTGTAACTAAATATATGACATGATTACACAAAACATGCAACTAAACAGGTAGGTCTGTTCAGTTCTTAAAAGCAAAGGGACTCCTAAATGACAGGAGAGATCTTTCAAACTAAATTTTTGCTAAAAAAAAAGATTCGGTTCTGTACTTCTGTATTATTTTTATCTTTCCATTATGACTAGCATTTCGTCTGCAAAATAACCCATAACTTACTGGCTGCTGGATTTTCCCCCAAAGCAAAGACCAAATCTGTATCAAAAGACAGATGACACTAGTGAATTCCAAGTACACCAAGAACATTAAATATATAAGAGCGCACCTGCAGATGGCGCTGTTCCACAACATTTCCTACATCAAAGCGGATTAAAATGCATCAGTTGGTCTATTCTTTCATGTCTCATTATATACTGCCATACATTGCACGAAACTTTCACATAAAATGGTTGGCTGTGTGTGAAGGCCAAACCAGACAGAAAATGATACATAAAGATATAACATTTCCCCGACCCAAAGAGACTTCCTTTTTTTCCATCCCCACTTACTACAATATTAGCAGTTTTCCAGTGATGTCATACTTCTTTTTAATAGTATATAGCATTCTAGCATGGTTAGTTGTGAGACCAAAAATCGTAGTTACTCAGAGAGGCTACATTTAAAATTACGTTTCTGTTTCAAACATGCTACAGTATAGAAACAATTGTTAACAAATGTTCCTCTACAGAACATAATTACTTATGGGCTACAGATTAAGAATTACACTTTTCTCACAAAGACTGTGGGGATTGTAGAAACAAAGTATTGCTCCACAGAGAGAAAAAATTTCAAAGCTATTTATTGTCAGAGAAGAAGACTGAGGGCAACATGTGTTATCAAGTGAATTCTTTCATCCTTCTATGCTATAAATTTAATGTGATTTCCGTTGGAACTAGTTGCATTTCTTTTACTATTCTATAGTTTTTCATTTTTAATCATGAATGAAAATATCACTACTACTACTACTGCTAGAACTACTATGATTGCTGCTACTAGTACGAGCACTATTATTATTACAACTATTAATTTGTACAAATCATGGCTCTATACTTCATTGTCTCTTTATGGAGAGCCTAATTCTAGTCTCCATTCCGCTGGGACAGTCTTGTTTAAATCAATAACACTGCACCAGTGAAAATCAAGTGAGTTTCTGAAAGTATATTATGATTTCCATATTTTAGAGCATAACAAGACTTTGTAACTGTATTTGAATAGGGAAAACACTCAATTTCAGAAAGATTTCTATAGGATATTAACACACATTGCACAAGAAGCCCTAACTAGTTCAAGAGATATTTTTTTTTCTAAGTGATTATCTCAGAACACTAATATTTTATAACAATAAGGAATAACAACTATTTTTACTTAGACATGTAAATATCTAAAATTTTTGGCAGTATATAAATCAAGCAACATTAAATATTTTTAAAAATAAAAAACCATGTGTATGATAAACAGATGTTAGCATTTAGTTACAGGGTAAGTTGGAGGAATGTGAGTGGTTTAAATGGGAAATCTTTACCCACTGGCACTAGCGAGAGAATTTTCATTAACTTCACTGGTGTTATAATTACATATGCTAATCTTCCACAGTCAAAGCCACTCATTGAAACCAGTGGGAGGTCAGAATATTTCAGGGGTACAAACATAATTATTGAGTTTTCTGTTGGCCGTGCTGGGTTATTTACTTTAAGGGCCCATGTTATGCCTTCTAAAAAAGAAATAAATCAGAACTGATTCACCACTATTTCTTGGGAGAAGGAATGCATCACTTTTTCCCACTCACTCTGCAGAGTAAGCAGAGGATTTAATAATTAACAGATTATCATGAGATTCTTGGTATGCCCTGTACATCTTCAATATCACTGTTGCTTCACTTCACTTGCTGTTGTATGTGGAATTTGCTCTCCAGAAAAAATGTCTTCCAAAAAAAAATCAAAATTTTGAAATTTCAGTTTAAATTTTGCAATGATATCTGTCAATACATGAGGAAACCGATTTATGTCATTTATACCTATAGTTCCATGGTCATAGCATGTGGACTTATGCTGCTATGAGTTCATTTACGATATTATGATGTTAGATCCTAAACAGAACTCTTTATTTTAGCTCCATCATTCTTCCTTGTTAGAAACTCAAACTACTGCAAAGCTGCTTCAGATCTATTGATAATATACAGCTTCTCAAATGGTCAGTCTAATGTCTGTCCATACCAGGTACTTGGATTCTTGAATCTTACAGACACACTTTGAAGTGGTTTGGATTGCCTGTTGCTGATACCCATTTTTTGTCTTCAGACAGTAGAATTTTTCAAACTTGCTTGTACTCAGGTTCTGCTGTATGAGCTGTAAAGTGACTTACTTAAGCAGTGCAATGCAATTCCACAAAAGCTTAGAAAAATATTTAAATGTTTTTTAGTAGAAGTTCACTGAAGATTACCTTTGTTAATGAAAATAAATATGCAAATAAAATATTGACTATTCTTGACAAACAAGAAACCACACCAGATTGGTAGTTGTCAGTGAACTGGGGTGTGGGTGTGTGTGCGTGTGCGTCACACCAAGAGTTAATACCATGCAATCCCAAATTCCCTGCTGTTGATTTTTATTATTTTTGTTCTTTGTACATAATTATGTGTACTGTTAGGGACATGGAAAATAGTAACATTTTCAATGCTTGTTAGGTATCTGTAAGTCAATTTGTAAATATCCATACTGAATTTACTACCTATCTCTTCTATTTGACTATGTAACACTAGCACATGCCATGTCATTTAGACAGAAATGGATTCAGCTTAAGGACTCACCAGATAAAATCCCAGTGCTCTGACCATATGTGCAACAGAAATATTTTAAAATATATTTTCTTGAGGAACTATTATTTCATTTTCATGCTTTCAGAGTGTGGGGAGGGTTTGGCTGGAGGGTATCCCTGCAGTATAGCTAACCAAGACAATGATGGGGCATTTGGCTAATTAATGTATTCATTTAACTACTATTTAATTGCATACACTTTCTGGAAATGAAAATTATTTTGTTGCGTAATAAAGATAGATTTAGAAGAAAGGAATATGAAGTAACTCATTTATCTTGTCACAGAATAATCTACTAATGTAAAATTTCTCATTCTGCTTTCAGAGTTGTGGCCACCTGCAGGCACAATGTGACAGTCTTAAAATTCATTCTGTTCTACTTATGTGATACACATTTTTCAATGGCAGTAGCTGGTGTACAGTGTGCATAATACACTGGTTGTATTATACAGAGATTAATCTTTAATCCATGATGAAAAATATTTCCAGGCTTTGATTACTTTTCCCTGCTCTTTATTATAAAAATCTTATTTTCTTCCGTTCTTAGAAAGTTGATGACCCTAACTTACTTCTGTCTTTTGAGTCTCTTGATTTTTTTCTCCCCAGTTCTAATTTAATTTAGCAAAAAGCAAAAACATCCAAATAGTCAAATTAGAAACTCCCATTTTCTCTTAGAAAGGAGATTCACTAAGCTGATATCTATAGTCTCCTAAAAACAAAAATTAGAAAGTAAATCCAAATATGTTCTTATATGTTTAGAGAAGGGCATCAGAAGAGAAAATTAGATGACATTTGTAGAAAGTTATGCCATATATCACACAACATGTTTCAGTTCAGTTTGGTGAAATGCCAGTGCAGGTTTCTGTTGATGTTGTGCAAATGACAGCCTGCTCTATGTTAGCAAAATGTCTGTTTGGCTATATGTATAACAGTTTTTTGATAATTTAAAATTATAAATTACTTAAATATATTTAATTTCTAAAATAACTTTCTTTTTGTATATGAATTTACTGATTTGACCTAATTCTCCTACTCCTTATTTCTATAAATAATTACAATTGTGTGTTTTATGATGGTGTGTAAACAATTTGTTACAATTGTGTTCAGAAAAGCTGAAAAACTAGTTATCTAAAATTTTAGTTTGTCATTGAATGTAAGTTTAATGTTTCATCAAAAATTTTGTATTCTCTGTTACTTATCTCTGTCGTACCAGGGTGCCCAGCACTGGACACAGTACTCCAACTGTGTCTTACCAGTACTGAGTAGTGTACCACCACTTCTGGCTTGCTACTGTATTTCAGTACAAATCCAAGATTACACCATATCAGTACATCAGCTTCTCATAGTAGAGTAATTCATTAATGCTATCACATACAAAATTAATTTTTAAACATAGAGTGATCTATAAACTGTTCTGAATACCAGAATAATTTACATCATGTGTTTTCCTCAGTTTTGACTTCAGCAGAACCATTGCATCTGGAAGCTATTTCAGCCCCCAGGCTTCAGAATTTTGATTTTGAAAGGAGTGGCCCTTCCAAAACAGAAATCATGGCCCCGTGGTATCCAGTTAGTAAAACTTGAGCTAGAGTGTTCATGTGGAGATTGTTTTCAGTTTAATTCAAAGAGAGAGAGAGAGATCTATACTTTTTGTTACCATTTACTGACCAGTTCAGACAGTAGTTTGTATGACTTGAGTACCACCCACTTAATGTTCACCTAGTGTACGCAGATGGGGGGGGCGAATTTCTGAGAGTGAATATTTGCCCTATATAGCCAGTAAAAATGTTCAGATCCAACAAGCCAAGAAAAAGCTGAAAAAAAGAAACCCAAATTACAGGGTCTTTTTTCTTCTCTTTCTTAGGAAACTGAGTCAGGGTAAAAGCTATGTACAAAACTTTAATATGTAATGAGGTTACCAGAGTACTGTAAGGCAACAACTGTTGTACTTGAAATAGGACTGAAATTTATCCAAGGTTACTCAACTGTTACTTCCTGATTCTCAGGTCCTCTGTTACCAAACTGCAAGGCTGTGTATGTGTTAATGCCCTTTTCCTGAAAATGAATGTGTTGAATTTGCCCTTTTTGTAATATTTTTCATTAAAGCATATAAATAAGTGCAGATATTTCATCAATACAACACAACACTCTCCCTCATCATCTCTAAAACAGGTATCAAATGATTGGTGTTGTGTATTAACGACTGAATTTCTGGTATACTTACATAAAAAATTAAAATGCTTAACTTGATTGCATAGAACTATCTAAAATGCTTTAAGATATAGCTTTTTGTACTTAATTAATTGAACTTGATTCCCGAGGATGCATTTTCCATGAATTTCTAAAGGGATAATTCATTATTCTTCATACCCGGGGAGACTCGTTCTACTTCAGGTTCACTTTACAGAGCTTGCATATGTCTTAGAGTGCCCACGCTCAGGAAGCCAGGCTCCATGTTTGGCCCTGGAAGAGGTACAGGGTGTTGCAGGGAGCAGTTCAGAGCCATGGTGCTGGACGCCCTAGGTTAGGTAGTGCAGATGGTACGCTATGTTGTTATTCAGCTACAGTGCTGGCATAGGCAATACAGATGTGACTTCTTTTGACCAGAGGCCAGAATGTGGCCTATCGGAGTTACTCTACAGATGATAATCTTAAAAACAATTAGTTTACAGCAGGATTCCCCAGGGATAGAGACAGACCAAAGATTTTCAGTATTTGAAAGAGGAGTTGGTCTTGTAAGAATAACAAGTACAGATCCTGCTAAGCTACTTGAGGTGTCTGCCTTACCAACATCTGTGTCTGAGTTTAGGCATCTAGATTCACTTTGTAGTCAGTGGGGAAATGCAAACACTTGAGTATTTAGTTCATCTATAGCAAATTTTGAATGCCTATTTTTATCCAAGAGATGAATCATGACTTAAGAGTGACTGTCTCCTCCAACCATAATGGAAGGTGAGGGTGGTTGTATACATGCAGCGTATTTGTTCACGTGACCCCCCCCTCAGCAATAGTCCACTTTTCTAGGACTAAGTGTCTCCTAATCATTAGAGCTGTAAGGCTAATAAAACAGGCCTTCAAATAAGATTGGCAGGGGGTGGGAGATGGGGTGGGGTGGGGTGGGGTGGGGTAAGAAAAAATAACAGCATCTGCAAATCTTTCTTATAGTCTTGTGTTCCTGTTAGATCAGCTACTTATGTTGAGTAATATACTCAGTGCAACACTGCAACTGGGTAGATCTATTGGTCATTTCTAATTGCCTTTATAAATAAAAAGCCTTTATAAATAACAAAAACTCATTACTGCCAGATCACGGTAATAAAGGCATATGTAACCTCAAAACTGGCAGGAAGATAGCATGTTCGCCACTGGGAAACCACTGGTTTGTGGATACCTTATAGAAGCTCATGTACTGGAAATAGAATTTCACGGAATTTAATTGTAAAAATTAAGAGGAATTTTAAAAAGTGCACTTCAGCAAAGTGATTGCTGAAGATAGTAAAATAATAACCCTAAGGGTAACTGCTGAGGTTATCTGTTTAGGGTTTGTTTGGGCTTCTTTCTTGTCATCCCCCCACCCCCATTATTCAGAAAAAGAGTTAAAACCTTGCATTTGCAAGACTAGGTAGATTTCCCCCTTCCTCACCTTTTCTGCTCACACCCCTGTCTCTACCTGTCTCTTCCACACAAAAATGATTTGTGAGATAATATGCAGCAAAGAAAGGAGGAATAACACATTTTGAAGAATAAATTGAATCTTATATGAGAGCTATGAGGTATAAAGGGTCTTGTGTATTTTAAAGCATAATGGTCTGATTTCTGTTTGCATCATTGTGGAGATGGTTTTTTTTTGCAAGGGCAGCATAGGAGATTTTACAATAAATATAGGATTGGACTCAATATTAAGCAAGTGTGCATGTGGGTATTGTGTGTGTACATTTATTGGTGCTTTGAATTAAGACATTGATAGAAAGAATTCTATTTTTAAATTGCTCTTTTGTTTCTTTCTCCTTTTTTAATAAGGCCTTTGATTACAAAAAATTTATACATAATTTGAGAGAAACGTATCTTTAATAACTGATCAAACAAAGTAAGATTAAGGAAAATAACAAATTCCTATCATCTAACCTCAATAATGTTCAGTTTAATCATAATGACATGACACATTTGAACTTGTATGATAAACAGGAAAAAAAAAAAAGAAACAAAAATAAGTTGAGTCAGTGAAGATAATTATGGTAATTTTATCCAGCTAAATTTCTCTTTCAAAAGAACATATAATTGCTCTCATATTTTTTTCCAACCACCTTGTCTCTGAGCCAATTTAAACTAAGGGCAAACTGGATTATCAGCTCCCCCTTCTCCCTGCTGTTTATCAAAACCTTATCTGACTGAAAGATTCAAAGCCCTCAGCCACTCTTTTGTGTCCTGCTCATATTCCAGTTATCATCATGAGGTGAAGGTGCCAGGATTAAGGGAACAAGAGAGTTTTAATCTAGGGGGACATGATACCCCACGAGGAAGAAATCCCATCTGCTTCCAAAGACTGACTGAGATGCAGGCAATATGCCAGGTATAAAGAGTGTTCCTTGACATATCTTTTGAATGTGTTGTTAATTTTTAATGTGCATCCTTTCCCTTTTTAATTTCCATAATGCTAAAGCAGTAATTTGTGTTCCCAAAATAACTTTCAAGAATTTTCTCAATTTCATTCGAAGTAAAATGGATTAGATTAGTTTAAGTTTCAGGACTCATCCCATCTCTGAGGTATGGTCCAGGGGTGGTGGTACCCATCCAGTTACTAGAACAATCTCATTTAGATACCATAATTACAATAATGAAAAACATCCACTTCTGCTTAATTGTAAGCCCCTGAAAAATCAGTCAGAAATTAGCTAGGTTTCCGAGGTTTTTTCACCTTTCTTAACAAGGTGTCACGACTTTAAATATTTTTATTCCTCTGAAGTTAGAGTGATCAAGTACTATCAGCTCAGAAGTGAGATTTCTCATTTTCTTCACCCCGTCTTTTAACTTTAAAGCATATTAAGTTGGTACCCACTGCAGTAACTTCTAACATCTCTGAAGTGGGCTTTTTGGTACAACTAATTCTCTAGGATTCATAACCTGTCTGATTTAGGTAATTGTCACGGACACCAGGTGCCCACCAAAGTCTCTGTATGTCCTCCTCAACTGGACAGGGAAAAGAAAACATAAGGAAAAGCTCATGCGTTGAGGTAAGGACAGGGAGAGATCACTCACCAATTACCATCACAGGCAAACAGATGCAGCTTGGGGAAATTCTATGATTCTATGAAATTAGTTTAATTTATTACCAATAAAATCAGAATAGGATAATGAGAAATGAAACCAAATCTTAAAACATCTTTCCCCCACCTCTCCCTTCTTCCTGGGCTCAACTTCACTCCTGATTTTTCTGCCTCCTCCCCTCCAGCAGCGCAGGGGGATGGGGAAAAAGGGTTGGGGTCGGTTCACCACACACTGTCTCTGCTGCTCCTTCCTCTTCACTTTCTTCCCCCACTCCAGTGTGAGGTCCCTCCCATGGTAGACAGTCCTCCATGAACTTTTCTAACATGGGTCCTTCCCACAGGCTGCAGTTCTTCATGAACTGCTCCAGCATGGGTCCGTTCCACGGGGTGCCATCCTTCAGGAACATATTGCTCCAGTGTGGGTCCACAATGGGGTCACAAGCTCTGCCAGCAAACCTGTTCCCGCCTGGATTCCTCTCTCCAACAGTTCACAGGTCCTGCTAGGAGACTGCTCCAGTGTGGGCTTCCCATGGGGTCACAGCCTCCTTCAGGCTTCCCCCCTGCTTCAGTGCAGGATCCTCCATGGGCTGCAAGTGGATATATGTTCCATCATTAAATTCCATGGGCTGCAGGGGCACAGCCTGCCTCACCATGTGCTTCATCATGGGCTGCAGGAGAATCTCTGTTCTGGCACCTGGAGCACCTCCTCCCCTCCTTCTGCACTGACCTAGGGGTTTCAGAGCTGTTGCTCTCACATATTCTCACTCTTCTTTTCTGACTGCTGCTGGTGTTGCACAGGTTTTCCCCTTCCCCCCCCCCGCCCCACCCCAGCTTTT
>JAVJGI010000060.1:87717710-87737444 GCA_035590275.1 Ibycter americanus
TAATTATGTTATCACTGAGGCACTACCACCGTTGCTGTTGCTGATGGGCTTGGCCTTGGCCAGTGGTGGGTCCAACTTTGGAGCCACTGGCATGGGCTCTATTGGACACAGGAGAAGCCTCTAGCAGCTTCTCACAGAAGCCACCCTTGTAGCCCCCTTGTTACCAAAACCTTGCCATGCAAACCCTATACAGTAATCTAAATATCATCATTACGCCACTAGAATATGAATGGTACTGAACACAATAAAACAGTTGGGGAACTCCAGTATCTGCCCCAAGTAACACTCCCAAATGTATGAACACCCAGCTTGCACTTCTGTCCAGTCTTTCTTTCTTTCTCTCTTTCAAAGGTTCATGCAATTCTATACACACATATAATGCTTCTTAAATCAGTACTGGATTTAGTAAACATTGGGTTTCATGGTGTGACTTCTCAGGAACATTAAATAGATATTAAAATAGGCAGGGAAAAATACCAGTGCTCTGGGTGAAGAATGGGTGTCTGCTTGCATTTGTGTGATACCTCATACATTGGAATTCTAACTCTGAAAGATATAAATTTATCTGCAATAGATACAATTAGGCAGTACTTTGTTTTGTATTCTATTTATGGAAAGAAGTTAAAAAAATATATTACGAACAGAAGCAGTATAGGTTTACTAATAATGTCAAAGTCACACTATTATAAGGCATAGTATAAGCACCTATTTTCTTGTCAGAGTCTATAAAAATATGAACTGAATGAATGTTTATTATAGATGTTTTATTCATGTATTAATTATTTATAAACTATATGAAGATCCCTTTTATATATAAAAAGTGACTGTCAATAAATTCTGATAGCAACTGGAAGAAATTTAAATGTCTCTCCTAGAGAACATAGTCATAAAATGCAAAATGTGGACCTTTTCTTACATATGTCTCTAGAAACAGAGTAATTTTTCATTGCTGACACGTCTGCTATACTTTATTTTGTTTTCATCTTCTCAAATTCACAATAATTCTCAGGAGTAAGGTCTTTTCTTAATAAGTGCTGCTTGACATTTACCTTTACATACATGATAGATATTTGAAAATGATTATCTGTCAATGTTATGGCGTCAAATTTAAACTTATTAGTCATGCAAATAACCTACAGATCTCATCATCACCTTTTCAAATTTTCAGACAAACAAAATAAAAAAAAACCCTAGCAGAACAAAGCTAAACCAGTTCTCCTCCTTGCCAGCATTAAAGCACTGCCAGTTAGAAATTGTCACATCTATTACTGTAATACTAAAGCAAAAAAGGATGTTTAAAGGTTTGGATTATATTAATTCACCTTTTCCTCTAGTGAATTTAAATTGAAAGTTTAATTTACAACAATGGATTAAAAAATGGATGTTAGCTGTTAGCTGTCGTGATCAAAATCCCATGATGATATTTAAAGGACAAAGTGAATTAATCCTTATCCAAGTGTTTTAATGTTACATATTTTGTCTAACACTCAGAAGAGATACCTCAAAGAGAGTATTCAACCTGAATGTTGGGGTATTTTTTACATAGAAGATTTTTTTTCTTGAATTTGAAAAAATCTGAAAGGGAGCAGACAAGTCCTTCTTAAAACATTTGTCACTTTGGAAACAAAAATATTCAGACGTGTTTTATTTCTCATTTACTATATTATGTTTGAGGTTTCTAAATATTCACAAACATTTATTTTGTGAACCTTTTCTAGAGTAAGGAGACAAGGAAAAATATTACAGAATTCAAATTTTAGGGGTTTATTCCATTTCTTTTTGAAACACACAACTAATTTTCAAAAAAATGTTACATGAAGTTGAGTGTGTGGTATGTCCTTGGAGTGATGACACCTAACCGCATATGGGGCTGCATTACTAAGAGTATAGCCAAGAGTCTGAAGGATTTCCCTCAAAGTATTTATTTCTATTTGGCACTTATGGGACTGCTTGTGGAGAACATATGTAGTTTTAGGTTCTGCAACGCAGGCGGGGAACTGATACATTGGAGCAAGTCCAGCTAAAGATCACTGAGATGCTTAGGGGCTGGAGCACATATAAAAGGAAGCTTGGAAAGTTCAGTTTGGAGAAGGCAAAGCTATATGGTTTGTATTGCTGTCTTCAATTACCTATTGGAAAATTATAGAGAAGATGAAGTCAGACTCTTCCAGGAGATGAATAGTGGAAAGGCAAAAGGCAACAGACACCAGTTGTTGGAAAGGAAATTTGAATTAGACATTAGGACAACAAACTTTACAATGAGTTCATCAAACACTGGAAAGTAATTTTCAAGAGGGGTTGAAGAATCTCCAGTATTGGAGAAAGCCAATATTGGAATGAATAAAGCACTGAACAACCTGACTTTGAAGTTGGATTTTATTTTCAGGCTGGTTCTGTTCTGAGTGGAGAGCTGGGCTGGGCTGGTTTCAGCGCCTGCCTCGAGGCCAAGTGCCTGTTGCCCCCCCTGCCTGAGTTTAAGCTCTGGCCAGTGCCTCCGTGGGAAGGGTCTGGAAACAGTTTCTTAGCTGCTGTCTAAGAAACGAGAGCCCATAGGGAGGCTGAGGCTGGGGAGAGGCTGTGGGACCACGCTCACAGTCAGCTGCAAGCAGCCAGAGGGGATCAACTGATAGTAAGAAATTACAAAAAGCCAGACAACTCAAGGCTAGGTGGATGTAACCCCCTCTTTGAACATTAAACTCCTTACAGTGAAGTCTCAGGATGCTGATGGCTCATGGTAACTATCACTGGTCCTTCTTCAGGAAGACTGACAATATCAATCTTAGGACCTAGAGGGACGTTAGAAGGGTCGACGTAACACTGGTGAAAAGACAGAGATACTAGAAAGTTTCTGTATAACAATTTTAGCTGTATTTTAGTGAGACTTTTCTGTGTTAATTTTGACTGTTAGGCTGTCAAAACATCAGTTAGATTGATAATAAAATTTTGGTTGCATGTATGTAGTGTGTTCCCTTTTGCTCATAACAGCTATAACACTGGGCTAACATTAAAAATACAGACACCAAAAAGACTTTCATTCACCTCTGTACTTGGGCCACTGCTGTATATATATATATAAAAATAAAAAGAGTAAAAAAAAAAAATTCAAGTGACCTTAAAACCCATGCTTTTACTCCAGGAAATTATAATGCATTTTTAAGAAGTATTGGACACATAAAAAATCACCCAGCTGAGCAAAAAACAAGAGAAAGGCAAAAGAAAACAATGATAATCAAGAGACATGTTCTGGATATGGTTTTCCAACACTTTGCTATGCTGTTTCTGACCAGAAATCTACTAAAAAATTACTGAGTGTGTGTAGTGACTAAGAGGATCAAGTGCTGCTTGCTAAAGGATAAAATTGTAACTGCCACTAGAGACCATCAGTACACAGATCTATATCCTCACTCTTATCATTTTACCTCACTTCTGGTGCTAAGATGAGGAAGTACTACCACCAGTGACCTGTGACAAATGAGGCTGCATTACTTTATGAGGAAGTAAGAAGCCAGAGAGTAATGTAATATATATTTTCCTGCAGATTGAGGTAAGCTGACTGCTTTGTGTTGGGTAACAACCCACTTATAAGTGAGCTGTACGATTTGAACCAAACTTTAAACCTATTAATGTACAGAGTAATTAAATTCTTTCATGTGGGAAAGACATTGGAACTTATTATTGGGTAAAATACTGACTTACAGGATGGTGGCAGTGGTTATCATTCAGTTCTCTGAGATTTCCTGAAGAGAATAATATCGCTGTGTGCCAAAATCCATTTAAACTGCATAGGTTCAATGTATCCAGTATTTTCAGATTATGTGAACTTACTGTATATGCCCATACCACCTCCACAAAGTGCACAGAATAGGCCAGACATTCCAGACCTGTTAAAATGGGGAGATTGACTGTGTGTGGAAAGATCTTTCTGAAAAAGAAATACTTCTACCCTAGTCAGTATTGCACCTATTGAACAAACTGATGCTTATTGACTGTGGACATGCCTGGTACACAAGTCTACAAGCTGCCTGTTCTGAGCTACTGTGTAGTACTAACCAAACAGATATGGCTGGCAGTCAGTCACCTGGAAATCTTAGACAAATATAAAAAATAGCCAAAAGCCAACTTAATTTATGTCATAGGAAAAGAAACCTATCTGAGAATATCTAGATATGAAATGGCATCACCAGACCAATGTGGTATTATTAAAGCCAATATTTTAGTATTATTTTCACCACAGAAGAGGAACGAAGAGATGAAATACTGAAAATTTAGGCATAATAATGATTTTTAAAAATTTCCAGTTTAATGACATCATTTTCAGACACTTCTAAGGTAAGATAACTACAGTTCTTTTCAGTCCTGCATTTCTTAGTCCTACCTTCATTTCCCGTTTTGGCACTAGTATTAACTCCATCCTTATATGGTTCCCAGAAAGCATGACACAAGTTAGAGGAGAAAATAAGTTGGACCAAAGGTCAGCTTAGAAGGAAAATGAACATAAATTGAGGAGGAAAAATGCATGTCATTGAAAACCATGAGGATTACTACCATGAGCTAAAATAGAACTTGTAGTAGCCTGCAGAGGTCAGCTCAAAAAAGGAAATATTTTGAATTAGGTTATAGAACCCAAAACAAGTTACTCTGTATCTTTTCCTGTAGGTAATTTGAAAAGATGATTCAAGAAATCTACAATTTTTATCCAAGAAAAATAAATTTCTCCAGATGACATAAACAGAGAATACCTGAACCACTTTTATAAAGTATGGAAATACTTACTAGGCCCAGTGAGTAGTTGGGGTTCCAAAGGTGAAAAGAAATCTCTGTCCCAAGAAGCGTACTTTTTACATGAGAGATAATAAATACAAGGAAATGTGAAAAGCATGTGATAGGAGAAGGCGAAAGTCTGAGATTCTTAAAATATCTGTTTGCAGGGTACAAAATGTCCAGTTAGAAGGTTCCATCTGTCCTGTCAGAAGTTTCCATCGGTATCATCACTGTCTTTTCTTTCACCCTCTCCTATCCATTTTCTACTCTCTGATGTCTGATGATTATTTTACAAGCCTCAGCTTTTCCTTTCTTATCCTTTTATGTTCTTATCTTTTTGGTTGGTCTCCTTGTGTCTGTTGTAGTTTGCCTTCTCTGCTTTGCTACCTTGGAAATCATTGACAAAAAATTCTACTTCTGTTAACGTAAAAAAGCAGTGTGTGCTTATACAGAAAGCAGGTTATAAGACTGAATAGTAAAGAAGGAGAGTAAAGGAAGAAGAGGATAGTATTTCATGCTGCTTTTTACTCACAGCTCTGCTGTGCTTATACTGACTTGTTTTAGTCATGCCAGCTGTAGGCATGCTATGGAAGTGTGAAAGAGATGTTTGTACAGGACAATACACAGATCCAGGCAGCCTGAACCCTGGGGAGTGAAGGCAGAATGTCATATCTAACATCTCTTCATAACATCTTACATTTTGTGAGCTCAAGAACTAGTTGGAAGAACAGCTTTCAGCTGTTCAACTACTGGAAGCATTACAAATTCCAGAGAGAACTTCTAGTGTCCTAACCCTCTGTGTGCTGGCCAAAATGTGGAGAACCCATCATGCTTTTTCCTTTTGCACAGCCAGGGTCGTTGCTGCTGCTTATTATGTTCCCAGAGCTCTCCTGCTGACATTACACCCCACACAGAATACTTCTCACTACTGCCAGCCCTGCAAAGGTGATTGCCAATTCACACACTCAGCAATGCCTTGGTATCCTATGCCAGATTTACTACTTCGTGTGGAAATAATATGTTTGTACAGAGAGTCCACCTTTTCTTCTGTGAGTGGAACTGTTATTTATTCAATTGAATAAGCAGCATTTGTATGCAGCCTTAATCATGAACATTTTGGAGACTGGCATCAGGCACTAAGTACAATACTGTCAAATAGCTGGCAGTGGATTAACTTTGACACCTAGAAACATGCCAAATTCTGACAGAATAAGAACTCGCTGTATACTCAATGTCAATCATTCACTGAGTGCCACTCCAAATGCTTATCCTGTTAGTGATGACATCAATCTGCATTGGGATTCAAAATGCTGCTGCCCTTTGAATACAGAATTGAAAGCAATGGACGAAACCTCAAAATGCATGCATTTCAGCAACCACCTATCCTTCCTTAAGAACTGGTGGCCACCTCCAATGTGGACATGCTGCTTTATTAATGGGCCAGTCAATTTACACAGCTGTTCGCAAAAAAAAAAAAGAAAAAAAAGAAAAAAAAGAAAAAAAAGGAATCTTTACTGTGTGGTTAATCTATGCTTTACAGTTAGGCTCACTTGCAAGCAGTCAAAGTGATTTTCATCATGTTCACAGCAGTTCACAGAGCTATTTAGGTCTAATTCTACTTACATCCCAAGTTGTAGAAGTCTACTCACATTAGTAACACCTAATAACTTGTGACAATGGTCACACATACTTTTTATAAGCTAAACTGGTTATTAAAACACTCACTTCCTAAGTGAGAGGAGACCAAGATTCAGCCTGAGGGGTTTCAGAACTATGAGCACCAAATATTTAGGCTTCCATTGATTTGATCTTCTCTTGTTTTCATAAACCCTGCATTTCTGCCTGCACAGTGACCCAACTCAAGAGTAGCTTTCCATTTTCTCTATCCCTTTTTCACTCTCTGATTCTGTAATCCACCAGAGTGAGCACGACCTTGTGAAGTAAGAGATGAAGCTGAAAAGGAAATCGAACACATCTCCTATTTCCTGGGCAAGTGTTCCATTAAACTGTTCAAAAGATGAGTAGTTGTGCAACAATAGTGATGGATTAAAAACCGGCATATGTTTAGTTAAGTCCTTGCCCTTGGGAAAGGACTTCACTAACCAGGTCATACTTGGCTAGAGTTCACTAATAAACAGATCTGAAGCAAGTTTTCAAGCTTTCAAAAAGGCTAATAATTTAATAAGCGTATCTGTCCTTCATCTTGCAAAGTTACTCACAACTGGAAAAAAAAAAAATTCTAAGGCTTAAGTATCACTGGAAATATACTTTTCCAACATGTATTTCCTGTTAGCTATGGATAACCCTTTGGTCATCATGTAGAAGTCACAAGCAATTCTTTGGAGACATGTCTGTCTTGATGGAAGACTTGCTGTGTGATCCCCTGAAAAACCCATCTTGGACCCTGTAACTGGTTTTTGTCTTTGAGGTACAGCAACTGGGCATTCATTTTAGAGATCTTACTTGTAGGATCAGATCATCAAATACTTCTATGAAGCAATCTATCACAAATTATGTACTTGTACTATTGTTTAGCTGGTACCACCGAGTCTGTAAGATTCAAGTGGTGTATTTAGGCAAAGTACACATCAGAACTTCCATTCAACTAACAAACTCAGACAGGAACAAGATCCTTATTCCTCTGTCAGACCAGCAGGTCCTGATTCTAAGGCATCTGCAGGCCTATTTAAGCCATCTCAAAAAAATAGTAATGCCTTAATCTGGACTAGCTAAGTGATATGGCCATTCACTAACGCAGGGCAGTCATGTTCTCAAGAAAACTAGATCTTAGACCATTGAATACTGTCCCTTCTCATTATCAGATAAACCTACATATAATTTCTTTCAAAAATCTAGCAGCCTCCTTTCCAAAACATGATTTACTCTATTTGACCTTCTAGGAGGTTATTCCAGAAACAAACTTCAGCTGAGGAAAGCCTAACAATCCTGAAGCCAGTTCTTCACAAATGAAGGACCAAGGTAGCATGTCTTTATTACATACTGCTGTGCCAATATTGTAGCTTACTTAGAGTTGAGGTATGGGAACAAGGTCAACACTGCTGTAAGTTTAGACAGCAGTCAACTTGGCAGTTTCATAAAATGGACCTTTTTTAAAATTATTTTTCATTTGTCCTTGACAATATACGTAGCTGATCAGTTGTTTACAAATCTTGTTATTAAACATCCAAATCTCATAAGGAGTCTGAACTTCTTATCTGAGTCTGATAATTCCACTGAATAAAAAGCACAGAAAATGTTAGATATTGCACTGCCAAAGTACTTCTAAGCAGCTGAGTTTTGTGTGTGTAATCTAGCATCGATGGCTCAAAAAGGTGTCTTTCTGCTGCTGTCATGTGGAGGTCAGTGTTTGCACTCTAGTAAATAGCTGCGATAAAACCCGAAGTATTACTGACTTGCTTAAAATTCAGGCAACGTGGAACAAGTGCAACTGTCAGCAATAGGAGGCCTTGAATAGCTGTAAAGGTTAAATATCAATTTGTTTAAAAAAAGAAGTCAAACTTGTTCCTCTATGATAAACTGCAAATCTGATGGCATTCAATCCATTAACACTCCTGTCAGACATTTGAATTTAAAGTGTTTGACACCCCTAAAAACCAGTACACACTTTTATTAAATATAGATTGCTTTGTAAAGGTTATTTAAATAGGTTCTTAATCCCATACACAGAAGCTTAGAAAACCTTGTTTAGGAATCCAAATTCTACATTTGAGGCCAGCTCCAAAGGCAGTGAAGGTTTTCTATTGACTTCAGTAGGTTTTGCATCCGGCCCTTAGGACTGCTTGAACACATCCAGAAAAGGGAAGACTGGATGCAGAAAGGACACATTTCTGACTGACCTCCTTGCTTTTATCTGACGGACTTTTTTTAGGATACTTTTTGTGTTTAGATGGTAAATTATCAATCTTATGTTTCCTATCAAGAAACAGAAAATGTTGTTTCTATAGTAATGAATGTTGTCTTTTATTCTGAAAGGCATATCCAAAAATTTTAAAGGGTGCCAAATTTGCTAAGGCTTATATCTAATTTTTACTTTGTTTTCAATGAAGGATTAAGTGATGGGTATTTTTGAAAGTAGAAAACCTTTTAAAAAAAATATTTGTGGAAGGTACAGAATATTTGAAATTTAAAGCTTACAGGTAAAAATCTGATTCCAGTAAATCATGATAATTAAAATAACAACATCAGCAACAGCAGCAACAATAATAGCAGATACACTGAGTCTTTCTCTACTATTGCAAGACTAGAAAGTGTTGAGATCTGAAACCAAACAGAAGTTATTTTTCAATATTCAAGTCAATGATTGCAACACACTAGTTTTCTGAATTCATGTATAAGCACGATTCAGTTTCACCCATTGATAGACCACAGCATTTCTTCAGTTGTTCAACACAACTATAGGGTTTTTTTGTTTGTTTTTGTTTCTAACATATATAGTATTATAAAAGCACCCTACCAACTCTTGTTGGTATGTACATTCATTTATTTTTCTGCCTTTGAAATCTGGACAGAAGCTGAATACTTTCTTTGGTGGATACTTCAAATTTTTAAGGTATTACAGATTTTCTTGTCTTATGGTAAGAGACTGATTAATTGAGAAGATTTCTTTCCCAGATGCTGTAAAAATTGGATAGGACTGTTTATTTCTGATGTGATTCCTGTGTTGCTTATGGATTATCTTGAGCCTTTTTCATTATAAATTAATCTACTCCCTTTACTTAGCAGTATTAACCTGTAATACAGGCTGGAGCAGCAGAAGCCTTTGTTGTACAGCTTCTTTGAACTCCTCGGATATAACAGCATGTAAGTCTGTACATTAGATTAAAGTACGTATGCATGTAAATCCCTTGTTTTGTAGGTGTATAGATTAGACATTTCTCAGGAACAATACCAATTAATGAATGGGTGAAAAATTAGTATCTGCCCTCTTTCTGCTTGGACTTTTAGGAGAATTTATACAGGCAAAGTCTCTGCTGCAGGGGCTGTGCGTCCATCAGGGCATGCCCTCCCACATCCCTACATGACTTTACCCACCCCAACTCCTGTGAATTACCGCCCTTTTGGACCCCGTCCTGGTTTATCCTCATGCATATTCTGGCATCACCTCTTCTCTCTGCTCTCCTGTAGGTGGCGACAGAGGAGGGAGAAATACAGAGGAGTACTCTGGCTTTAAAGGAGCGAAAGGGTGAGAATCAAGAGAACGAAAGGGAAAGAAAAATGGGAGAAGGGGAAAGCTTCAAAGAGTGCTTCTTTCCTTGTCCTCCCCTCGTCTACAAATAGTAATATTCCCGACTCGATTATATTAACCAGCTTTTTATATTAGCGTTAGTCATCTGATCTCCCTCACAAGGAGAGATGGTGGAACAGGCTTCAGATTCGATCAGTGTTGTTCTCAGCAGCGGGCTGGAGCTCCTTAGTGCCTTTGTACTGGCTGCAGGCCTGGGCAGCCTCGCCTGGCTGGAGACGTAGCTGTAAGAGCTGAGCTGAGTTGTCAGGAAACACTGTGGAAAGATGGTGAAACATCTGCACAACTTTAATGGATCCATACTTTCTGACACATTTTAAAGACAATCTTGATATAAAAGCCTTCTTTTTAAAAACACTGTTGCACATGAACGCTGGTATCTTGCAAGAAAATACCATTACTTAGTGTTAAATTTTACTTACCTCTTTTTCAGAAAAATAGTAACTTTTCTTACTGATCCAAAGAAAAGTTATTCAATGACTCCATACACATTAGAGCTATTTCTGTAGATTTCGCTGCATCAAATGAACAAACAGCTTTACACATCGCAGTAGCAATTATCAATAATTACAGTTCACAGTCACAATGCAATGGTTAAGGCTGTATCAGTGCCCCCATAACACCATAAAATGTTATTTTTTTAAGAAAAAATGTTTGAATTTCTGATAAGAACTAAAAAATAATTCTGCAAAGACCTAGAATTGGATAGTTCCAAGTCCTAACCTGTAAGAAGGTAAAACTTCAGACAATAATTTGAATTCATGTAGACACCTGAAAATATGCTTGCAGTATTTTGAAGTAATGTCCCTTAGTATTACTCTGATATTGTTGCACAGAAGTGTGTACTATTAGATCATAACCAGCTACAGAAATAAGGCAGCAAGGGTGAGTCTGGAGCTCACATAATATTCCTATAGCACCTGGACACAAACATGATGAGGAGCCATCACATCAGCTAGTCCTCGGACCAGGGGTATTGCCAAGAGTGATTAAAAAAGAGTCTAAGGAATGCAGGTGTGGGTAAAGTTCATTAGTAAAGAGAGGTAGAGAAGACTGATCAGCTATTGTAGGATGACACAGACCATAGAAAGCGAGTTGTAACAGTGCATTAAGAATTAGACTAAGTCAGGTTTTCCTATAGATTTGAGAAGACATTCATGCATAGGTGTGATATACGTCTTCTTGGCTACACCCAAAGTGAGGAACCCAGAAGGACATATAAACTAATCAGTGCAGTGTATGTAGCAACCTAGCTGTAAGCCAACTTTAACAGATGAGGCACATTGGAGTATATCCCTACCAACATCTCCCAGATCTGTCCTCAGTTATTTTAAAGCAGTTTTTGACTACTGTGCACTGCCTGTGCATGCCTTTTTGGAAAAAAAAGTTAAATCGCTTTCCTGTCCCTGAATTCTGTATGTGTCTGTACCTGCTAAACAGGAACCTCTTACAAATGCAATGATTAATTTGACCTTCTAACTATCATGGTTATCAGCTGTAGGAAAACTGTTCAGAGAAGTTGGAGAGTGGCTGTTCTGTGCTGCTCCACGATTGCATCTCCAGAGTAGCAGAGGAGGAGATCTGTACTTGTAGGGTCAGAGAATGGTCTGCCAGCAAAGGCAGTCTGTCTAGGGATCATGGTTAATGGAAACAGGCTCAGATAGATAGTCCCCGCAAACTTCCTGTAGGTGTGTTGGTGATGTTAACTAACTATACACATAAATTCCAGAATTTCTGGATTTTTTCTGATTATGTGATGATATTATAGGTTGGGCTTGAATATACAGCATTCACACTTGAGAATTATGTGATTTGGGATTAACAAGAACGTAGAATAATGGTTATATTGAGAAGCCCTTGGTAGCTTTCTTCTTTATCCAGATTCCTTTACCTTTTGGACCACATTCTTCATTTTTACTGAATTTATATGTTAGGCTTTTCTGTTCTCTTTCTGACATGTTTAGTGTACACTTCTTAAAAAAGCCTCGGTTTGCCATTCTGAATTTCAAATGATTAGCGAGACTTCCAGATGATACCTCCTCTGCAAAGCTTTCCCAGTTAGATCCAGCACAGGTGCAAGGGACATGAGTCTAGAACCAGGCGGGGGAGGAACATCTCATCTTCCAATTTCATTAAGACATAGCACTGTCTATAAAGGATTTGTTTATCGTTCAGGGTCTTATCTGACTGTACCAGAGCAGCTGGACAATATGAAAGACTGGAATAGAAAGTCAGATTGTTACCGTCTGTCTTTCTAACACTAAAAACTATTGTTTTCAAGCTTTATTAACTTAATACTTACAGCTTTATATGTCCAAGTATCACAGAAGGGTTATACTATTCCTTTATGAGTGTATAAGGTAATTCCTGCCTTTGATGATCCCATTTAGAAGAACATGTACCACTGGCTGAAGCAGAACCTTGTCAAATGAGTAAAGAAATGAACTCAAGTTTCTCCAGAAGGACATCAGTATGTTTACAGAAGATTACACAGAAGTGTCAAAGCAAAACCCCCATGTCTCTCTCATATGATTTCAGCCTAAAAAAGAAAGGAAATTATACACAATCCTTACAAACATGTATCTTGGGAATATGTACTTTCCAAACCTCTAAGCTTAAAGAGCATGTCCTTGGGCAGTCATTCTGCACCTTATAAAATCTCTACAGAATGTATTTGTATACTTATCTGTAACAGGCACCCTAACAGATTTGTATGCCTGTATTGATACTTTTAACTGTAAACTAAACAGGATGAAGTGCTGGTGTAGACCATTCACACTGCTTAATTCTTAGCTTAGTCTCTGTTATGAGCTTGACTTTGGCAAACTAGCTATGTCCCAAAAATTCCACAGGAAAAGTTTGGAAATTAGTGCAGATCAGAGGCCATCCCTACTAGGTAGGCTGAATGTGCTATACACATACATCTTGGTGAGGTAAGAGAATGTGACTGCATGAGCGTGAGTCATACTGTGCCAGATGGTCTTAGGGACGGAAAATGGCATCTTATCCACTCTATGCACCAGTATAAATGAAACTTTTGCCTATTTATTTAAATTGAGACTTTGGAACCTTTTTTTAGTGAGATCTGTTATTGTACTTTTAAATTAGACAAGTAGTCCTTAACAAGTATTATAGCATTGATTACATAAGCACATTCAGTTTCTCCTTCAGTTGAACTTTAAAGTCATTCTTTAAAGCACAGTAATTACGTGCCCTCTTTTGAGAGCTAGCAAATATCTATTAATTCAACAGTATGTGTATATTGATCTTCTGATCTTAACCTATTCTGTTTATTGTCCTTTAACGGAATTCTTCCACACACATTAGTGCTCATGAGAAAGTAGAAAAAAGATTTATGTTACCTAAGTAATTTTGATGCCTATATTTAAAGATTAAGACTCCACATAAAGATATGACATCATTGTACTAAAAATTGCACTGTAATGTGTCTGTAGATTTTATCATGAATTACAGGATAATACAGGTGTGCATATCTAACCATTTATTTCTCTTTCAGTAAGTAACTACAGATACAGCATACTATCCATATAAATAGTTAATTCAACATAAAGATAGAAAATGTTCTTGAAATATTTAGATTTATGAACATATTTAGATGGAATTTACCATGTTCTAGAGTAGAAGCAGTTACTATGCATTTTCCTTAGCATATACTAAAACAATCTCTGTACTTTAAGAAAGTAGATATGAATTATTCTGTGTTTTAGGATATATTTTATGACAAGTGATTGGCAGGTCTAGTTCTGCCTAAGTCTGCAAGCAAGCTGAAGTATTCATTGTAACAGATCTGTGGACCGTATCACTTGAAGGACAGGCAGAGAGAGATTTTTCTAACCACAGTGTTTTACCATTTCAAGGCATACCCTGGGAGGCAAAATACAGAACTTTTCTGGAAGTGCAAAAAAGATCTGGATACAAAGCTTCTTTGTGAAAAACAAACGAACAAGCAACAAATAACTACCATCTTGGTCATTATGTTCTCCAAGAATTATTTCTCTTTCAGGCTGGTACCACTGTCATTTCTAACATCTGAAATAGAGGTAGAACATTGCTTTGTTTTCCGAACCAGCCCACAAGTGCCTATCAGTTCTTGACAATAATATCGTGTTGTCTTTAACACTTTGCATATTCCCTAGAAATATATTCAGGCTATGGAAAGTGCAACTTCACCAAGGTCCAAGAAGCTGGGAGGCAAAAGTGCTGGGCTACAAAGGTGAGTAAATGTTGAGACAGAAAGGAGTAGTGAAGATGGAAAGGAAACCCCGTTTTCATTTTTTCTGCTACACTCGGCCAATTAATCAGTACAACCAGCACCAGCTTTTGCGACAGATAGCTCCAGGAAGTACCTTCAAAATGACAGTGGTTCATCTCATAAGGTATATATCCAAAATACAGGTCCAATGAACAACCAGATAAAACTAAGTATTTTCATTAATCATCGTAAATAAATACAGAAACACATAAATCGGATAGTAATCTAAACCTGGCATTTCTATACTGTTCTATACTGTTGAGAGTTTCAATGAGATGAGTTACATCCTAACTGTTTTTGTGCTGGGGCTTCTAGTGAGACATTGCATCTCTGTGTTATGCTTGTATGCACTCATGCAGTTAAAGCAGATTTTTATTGCTATGGAATTCTTACAGTTCGCTGGAGTTTCTACTGAAAATTAAAATTATCAAGAACTTTTATTTTTTTCCCCATCACTTGACGATATTTCATATTCTGTTAATATTCTTTCTTACATAATGGTATACAGTTTTCTCATTAAGGAAACATCACTCTTACTTTTCACAACACTTACTAAAGTGCTTGAGTATCAGTGTATCAAGACAGAAAATCACTCATGAGACTTTAATGGTGTACTATTAAGGGAATAATCCTCCTACTCTTTGCAATTCCCTCCCAGTTTTGGAAGTATTAGAGAAGATAACAAAGTATTGTCTTTGTTTCTGTTTTCTTCATGCCTCTCTTTGACTCCTATTCATGCTTCCTTTAAAGTTTTTCCTGTTTTTAACGCTCTGATCAAAATCACTGCTTTTTGTTTGTTTGTTGCTGTGTGAATTTAGAAGAAAATGAATTTGGCACATATGCATCTATTTGTTCAAGAAAATATGGCACAGATTTTCCAGAACAGGAACAAAACCAGAAATAGACTGGCATGGATTTTAATTCCTGCAATAAGTTGTGACTTATGTCACATTCTTTACTACGAAACTGAAGAACAGTTCCAAACCTAGATTTAATTGTACTTCTTGGTGAAGGCAACAAAAGAACCTTTGAATTTTATTTTTTTTAATATATATAGATAAAATAATTTAAATATCTAAAAATAATGCATAATAATTTTAGTAGCATATATTTAAAATAATATTCATACTATATATTATAGAATGCATAATTTAAAATAGTATATACTCTATATATTATGTAATATGCAATATATAATATGTAATATGTAATACATATAAATATTAGTTTTATATGTTCCCAGAAGGGGAACCACATAATCACAGAATGGCTGAGGTTGGAAGAGGCCTTGGGAGGTCATCTGGTACAACTTCCCTGCTCAAGCTAGACCACCTGTAGCAGGCTGCCCAGGATCAAGTCCAGATGATTTTTGAACACTGCTGGCAACACTCTTCCTCCTGCAGCCCAGGATGCCGTTCATTGTCTTTGCCACAAAGGTACATTGCTGGCTCATGTTCAGTTTTGTGTCCAGCAGAAGCCCAAGGTCCTTCTCGGCAATAACGCTTTCCAGTTGGGTTGCCCAACTGTTTCATGGCGCTGTTCCTCCCCAGGTGCAGGACTTTGCACTTTTCTTTGTTGAATTCCATGAGGTTCCTGTCATCGCATTTCTCCAGCCTGTTGAGATCCCTCTGGATGGCAGCATGACCCTCTGGTACGTCAGCCACTCCTCCCAGTTTTGAGTCACTAGCAAACTCGCTGAGGGCACACTCTGTCCCATCATACAGATCATCAATGAAGACGTTGAACAGGATTTGAACTGGTATTGACCCCTGGGGTACATGGACAGTTACTG
Source organism: Ibycter americanus (assembly GCA_035590275.1). NCBI lineage: Eukaryota > Metazoa > Chordata > Aves > Falconiformes > Falconidae > Ibycter > Ibycter americanus. Next base: position 87,733,800 of record JAVJGI010000060.1, read on the forward strand.
GCTTCCATGCTTTAGACAAAAATGTCAGGTTCACATTCAAGTCAACAACTGCATTGTGGATACAGCTCACATGTTCAGCTATAGTGAAATGTGTAACACATTGCACAAAATGCTGATGGAGGCTGTGCAACCTACTAACAGCTAAAGTAGCTCCAAACATAGAGTTGTCAATATGGACTCTTGTCCTCATGGAACATTTCTGTTGATTTATGAGATATTGTATATATAAGTATTTTCCAAGTATAACCAACATTCTTGAAATATTAGTATATTCATATATTTTTATATATAATATCTTGTATGATGTACCGGCATATATAATACCATCATTTTTAAATTTAATAATAATCAGAATATTCTTTATTTCTTAGACCTGAATCTCCATATATGATGATAAATATAAGAACATATCCACCAAAATGTCATGTGCTGTTCAAAACAAGCTTTGTTAGAGCATACGTTACAAATAGAGGATGGGTACTCAGATGTGCAAGTGTGTAACAATTTCTATAGGGACAATAATTTTAGTTTTTCATGAAGTGCAGCACAATATAAAGTCTTATTATTTCAGTTTTGCAAGATTAAAAAAAAGTAATTTCTCTTTAGTTTTAGTTATCTTCAGAAAAAAAAGAAAAAAGAAAAGAAAAAGGAAAAGAAAAAAGAAAAAAGAAAAGAAAAGAATAGAAAAAAAAAGAAAAAAAAAAAAACCAAAATGAATACTTCCACTGGAAAAAATATCTTCTATTTGCTGTAATTTCCCTAGCTCTATATCTGGCAGTTAAAAACATGTTCATTAGTAAAAATAGCTACGTTTCGATTACCTTTATTCATGCTGACTAATGCCATTCTTCAAATGGTGCTATTGACTTCATTTGGTCTATTTATAAAGTACTATTCAACATAAGGGAGAAGAGAGGAGTCAGATGCCTGATACTCCATCCAGGTCAGTGAGTCTAAAGATGTGACATGAAATCCTTACTGTATTACATTCTACAGGAATTTGTCTTTGAGCTCAATGAAACCAGAATTTCATCCATTATATATTTATTTCTCTGACTTTTTCGGAGTTAGACATTTAATTTATTTCTCTGACATCTTTGCAGTCTTCCATTAAAGTCAAATACTAATTTCATTTGCAACTCAGTGAAACTCTTCTGAAGTTCAGGGAAGATTTTCACCAATAGAACTTCAGTCTTAGGCTGATGTTCAGCAAGGGAGGTTAACAGGTATTTAGTTAATGCACCAGCTAATTGTTATGTAAGTATTTAGTATTCTTCAATCTTTAAATTGAAGAACGTTTAAATATGCTAAAGTTCACACTGAAATAAAGATCCTTTGTTGGATTAGGTCTATGAATAGTACAAGTAAGTGAGAATCAGAATATTTGGAGGGAGTAAAATTTGCTTTTATGGCACTGTCAAAGCAAGTTCCACAGGCTATGAGTTGAAAGCATTAGAGCAGCACATCCACTGAGCACGTTAGCAAGGGGAAGGCTGTCACAGAAAAGGGACTTGGACCATAGGCCAGTGTATGTTTTAGGAAGCTGAAGTCAGGCCTTCAGGATTTCTAGGAGGACAGCTGGAATAGGACAATGGAATGAGGGGACCAAGAGGAAATGGGGAAGGCAACCTCTGGGAGGGGGCCTTGTTCTTTCTTCTTTTCCTCTTCTCAATAAACTTGTATCCCAAGGGTCTCTTCTGTAATCCAGTTCCCACATCCTTTTCTTTTTTTCTTTTTTTCTTTCATTTATTTTTTTAAAATCCTCTTTCTAGCTCCTGGAAAAGGAGACAGAAGTCTCATGTCATGCACCAGTTACAAGGAAAAGGGAACGGGCAGAACCAGTACAGAGTGGTGGATTCCTGACAGCTATCGCTGCTGTTGTCAGAGGTGAAGGGACAACAAGGAATGTTATTTTATACACCATGCAGCTGAGTCTGTGACAGCAGCAAAAAAAGATGGTCAAATAAGAGGAAAGGGCCCTTGATGGAAAGGCTAATCACCACCTCTGACATTAACAAAAGAAGTCTACTGCGCTAATTAGCTGCCTTCTTTATTTACACCTTTGAACCAAACCCAAGGAAACTAATTCTGTACTAAATACTTTTCTGAGTCACAGCTCTAGCTGAGATTATTTTCCTTGTCTGTATGGAAGAACTTAGAGAACTGTAATGGGTCTATGCTTCCTTCATTTTTGCCCTTGGCTGTGATTTTTTTTTTTTCTGCAGTTTCAGCCTCTTATTTGGTGTCTAAGATTTCTAAAATAGTATTTAATTATCAGTAGAAAAAAATATTACAAAAAATACAATAATTGTCAGCCCATAAAAAGAAAACATATCAACTATTCTAGCAATGCAGTAGGGATTTTTGAGAAGATTTCTTAATATAAAAAGAAAGCTTTATACATATTTTATGCTGAAGGTATTTCAAGAAATAAACAAAAATTAAATACCAGTGATTTTTGTAGATTTTTATATGCATCTTTTGCCTAAGCTGCTGTTGAAGTCTTGTGAAACTTCTCTGAATGTCAGTGATTCTTTCAACCTTTTCAATTTAATGAATAAAAGTTAAAATTTATAATTACTTATGTATGAATGCAATTAGAAGAGTTATATTAATAATATATGAGAGTCATTTTTTATGAATATAGTCCAGAAGTGATAATTAGAGGAAGTACCAAAAACGATGTAATAATTTTCACACTGCAATTATTTAGCCATTCTTAAGCATACACACGCTTGAAAACTAGTCCATCTTATGAAAAATTTTAGTGTGTAAAGTGGAACTGAATTGAAAGGATTATGCTTAAACTTAGGATCTGAAAATTTCCTAACTGAAGAAGTTGCTAGTTAAACGTAGAATCTTGGAATAATACAGTCCTGGAGTGACTTCTGGAGGTCATCTGGTTAAACTGGTTGTTCAAAGCATGACCAGTTTAAGTGACATTACTCTGGGTTTTGTCCAGTTGAGTTTCAAATACCTCTAGTGGTGAAGATTTCACAACCTTTCTGGGCGATCTGTTTCAAAGTTTGACTACAGTCACTATGGATTATGGTTTTTTTTCCTAGTATCTGATCAGAATATCCCTTCCTGAAAATTGTCATGTGCTTAAGCACAATGGATTGCTGCAGGTGCAGAAGCACTGGTGATCTCTCCTTCTTAAACATTTACACAAAACAGCACAGTTTCATCCTTCAAAAGATAACTCCTGGGAGCATAAAATTCTGGAAATACTACTGCTTTATAACTGGAATCGACCGTGTAAGAGCTCTGCTCTTCTTCTATGTCTTGACGTAGTTCCCATTTCACCTGTCTGGAAAATTTTCATACTATTTCAAAAGAACTGAAAACCTAGCCAATGCCACAAGCAGGTGTTTAAATTTTTTATATTTCATGTCTAGTAGAGTTTTTCTTTCCAGAAAAAAAGTTATTGTTTGCTGTTCTGGTCATTTACACACAGGTAAAATGTAGCTCATTTGATTTGTTATATATGTACAATTGCAAATGGTTCTTTTCCTCTTTCTTTGCTTTTCTCTTCCTTCTCCAGAAAGAAACATATTTAAATCATCTGCTGAAAAGTGGGAAATATTTTTTTTTTCCCTTCCCTTCCCTTCCCTTCCCTTCCCTTCCCTTCCCTTCCCTTCCCTT
>JAVJGI010000060.1:87738172-87759206 GCA_035590275.1 Ibycter americanus
GAGGGGGAAATCTCATCAATGTATATGAAAACTTGAAGGGAGTGTGCAAAAACAACAGAGCCGAGATCTTTCCAGTGGTGCCCAGTGACAGGACCAGAGGCAACAGACACAAACTGACATACAGGAGGTTCTGCTTGAACATCAGAAAACACTTTTCCTCTGTGAAGGTGACCAAGCACTGGCACAGGTCGCCCAGGGAGGTTGTGGAGTCTCCATCCTTGGAGATATTCAAAAGCTGTCTGGACGTGGTTCTAGGCAGCCTGTCCTAGGTGAACATTCTTGAGTGGAGCGTTGGACCAGATGATCACCTGAGGTCCCTTCCAACCTCAACTGTTCTGTGATTCTGTGATTCTGTGTTTCAGTAATTCTATGAAGCAAACTATACATAATCAGTATGGGATAATGTTGAACAAGCTCATATTTAATTCTTGTAACTAGGAACTTAGTTCAAAATTTTCTCAGTATAAATTATCTTATTCAAGCCTTTGTTGTTTCCAAATGGGAAACCAATGCAAATGTTCCAATTCAGTTTGTTTTAGAGTTTCAATGTAAAATATTTGCTTTAAATGTAACATAAAATCAATGAGAAAAAAAAAAAAGGCAGAGGGAAAAGGAGAAAATACTGATTTTAGCAGGAGATATAGTAAGATGCAATAGTTTCTAAGTTAAAATTTATATCAGGGCATTTAATGACATCAAATGCATTACAGAGAGTGTAAGACAGAACTGATTAATTATTAAAACCAGTATCTAATTCACTTGATGGATCTTTGTAAATTAACTATTTGCAGCCAGTGTAACTAAAAGTTGCTGCTACTCATCTTCACAATCTGGGTAATATTGGGTATTTTGGGTTGTACATTGCATTACATACTGATTTGGGTGCTCAGATGATATTAATGAAATACCCCTCAGACACCTAGTGTCACCCTTCTATTATGGTCTTAGCATTGTGTCCAGAACTGACTTTTCAACATTGCAACATTTCATAGTTAAGTAGGAGTCCTCAAAATAATTTATTTGCTGATAGGCTCTTAACTATGTTTTCAAATACTATCATCCTGAAAAAGAATATTAATAGAAGTCAGCAGTCAGATAGGTGTGCTCACATTTCTTTTATTCTAGATAAGACAATTAAATATGCAAGCAAAGAAGGTACCAACAAATGCATAGAACCAATTATTACATGAAAACCTATATAGGAATTAGTTATCCTGCATTCACTAATTTTACATTGAAGGTTTGATGCCTTTGGTGTTTCAAAGATCCTAATCTTAATTCTTATAACTTCAACATTGTCATCCAAGTACAATAGCACTGTGTTATGAATAGTATATTTTATCTTTTATGAGGCACAGTAGTCATGAGACCTAATTCTGCTCACAGCAAGACTGTGCCACCCCACTGAGCTCAATGTATCATTTCCAGTGAATACAGACTTTGGCCTGTACTTTCTAAACATGAGCCAAAATATTTTCTGAGACAAGCATAATAGAAATCATATTTTTTTTCCCTGTTGGCCTGACTAAAGGGCTTTTTATTTCCTCTAATATTCATCCTAATGCATTAGCCATCAGAGCACCTTGCATGTGGGAAATCCCTTGTTACTGCTGAAATGAATCTTTAAGTAGAGAAGATGTGTCTTAATAAAATAGGCAAAGACCAAACCCTACGGATAATTTTATAGAGAATGCTGGTTATGTCATTATACTGAAATATGGAAGATATAGGTTGAAATCTCATCAGATCCATAGCTACTAATTCTTTATATACTTAATTCCTGGTGAAATCTCTACAGAAAATGGGTGGCTGCAAAAAAGTTGTTTTGATATGTTTAATTCTGTGGGTGTGTGTGTATCTCTTGTCTTCTTGCTGAGAGAAGGATTGCACCACACTGTTGAAATCAGGAGGAATCTGAGGTCTATATGAACCCCCTCAAAAAAAAGACTCCTTCCTTAAAGCTCACCATTTTCCTGAAAAAAACCACCATCTAAATCTTTTGAAATTGTTCACTGGTATCATCCAAGCACTAAAAAAATTAAAACAATAATTAACATAATACTAGATGCACTATTACAAAAAATCTGTTTCGGAAAACCACTAACTGTGGGAATGTACTTTTTCTGAGCAGGTACAGATGGTACCGTGAAAGAAAAATTAATTTGAAACTACTTATATTTTTTTTCTTGTACACTTCTACTATCTTTAAAAGCATTTCTGTTTTGCCAGATGGAAAGGGGTCATATTTAACAGATACGCAGAACTGATGGATGATGATTTTCAGCACTGAGTTACAGTAGTGAGAACTGTCATTAATGTTCATAAAGTGCTTTGAGATCCAACAATGAAAGATACTGAAGAAGTGCAAAGTGCTGACATCACAGGTGATGGTGAACAAACAGAAATGAGGGGTTTAATAACATGTGCAAGATAATTTTTCTATACTAGATTACTCTGTGTTGAATCTATTGTACTAAAGTGTAGATCGCAAAATTATTCTGATAGCTCCACAGACTTTTTTCCCCCAATCTATGATCTTTAGACATGACTTTAACAGAAAATACAAAAAAACCCAAGCACCTGCTTTGTTTATTATTTTTCCTATCATGCTTTTCATGCCGTGCTGAGAGACAGGGTTAAAATGTCCCAGTGCATTTTACTTCTTTCCAGTACAGCCTTTCCAGATTGTTTCTCAACAATCTAAAATGATTAAACTTCTGCCTATGGAGAAACTATTAGAATGCATAAAAGAGCCAGGAAACTCTACAAGCTATTAATGCAACTTTTTTTTGGTTAAATGGCCTTTTGGAGGATAGAAGCTAGAAAATATGAAAGTTTTCTAGTAGTGGTGGACTTGCATTTTTCACTTCCACTTTCAATTCTCGATTTCCTCATGCAAATGTTGGTCAAAGATGGATTGAGGTTAACCTGATATAGTTTTTCTAGTCATACTCTCCTTTTCCTCTCTAGTTAAATACCTCTGTGAATATTTGGCATCACTTGTACATAACCTCAATAACGATCACAGAAGACTGCAGCTCCTAATGTCTATTATTCTATTCTTGGGAATCTATAGAAAATAATGAAATATAGACTGTCTGATTCCTTCATTTGCTACCAAAGAAATTCAAGAGTTCAAAGAAAAATCCAAGCTCCAGTGCCATTATACAGAGTCTAAAAGGCCAGAATGTCTATTGTGCGTTTGTGATCAGCCCTTTACACGTAACACAAGATAGGCTTTCTGAGTTTTAAAAGTGTGAGTACTGCCCATAATTTTTATGTTTGTTTTCTATTGAAGCGTTAACCTGGCATTGCTAAGTATTTGAGTGCAAAGCTGTCCTTCAGAGTAGACTTGTTAACTTTATAGCTATTTCTTTCTGATCTAATAATATTTATCTTTGCACATATGGATGTTCTGAGCTTCCACCATTTCACCATCCTATGCAACTTACTTCTCTGATTTTTCATTTATTAATGTAATCTATTAATTTTTAAAAATTATGCCACTCTTTATATTCTTCATGGGACTGTACATTTACATGTACATATATCACCAGAAAGGTTCACAGAATCACAGAATAGTTGAGGTTGGAAGGGACCTTTAGAGGTCATCTGCTCCAACCCCCCTGCTCTAGCAGTGTCACCCATAGCAGGCTGCCCAAGGAAATTGTCCAGACAACTTCTGAATAGCTGTTGAAGAGTTGGTAGGGTTGTTTGGGTGGTTTTTTTGTCTGTTTGTTTTCACTCCCTAAATGCATTTCATGAAGAATAAAAAACTTACTCAAAAGCCTACATAGATCAAAATTTTTCCATGTTAAAGGAGTGAAAGTCCTCTTGATTTTAGACACATATGATCAAACAAATGAAAAATTAATGACTTAATAGCAATTTAACTTTTTCAATATAATTTCTTATACTTTGTTATTTTTTTGTAAGTGAAAAGCTTCCTTTAATGTTGACTTAATCCCATTGACTAGTTCATATCAATTCATGGGCTGTTATAAGTAATTTACAAATGTGCCAGCCAAGGAAAATTAATATGAACCATCTTGTCTTTGTTCAACATCAGAATTGGCTAATTAAAAATTGTCATAGCAAGGTAATTAATAAACAAACCTTAAATGGCAATCAAATTGTGGTTTGGAAAAAAAAAGTTTGCAAAATGGTCTTTAAAAACTTTACTCTCATGATTCATGAACAACAACAAGAACATTAATTTAAACTTCAGAGTCTGTGGAAACTTGTGCTGAATTTTTTATAGGTACAACAGTGTAGAATCTGGTTAAATGTCACTTCCTTTTGTGGAACATTATATACTCACTTTGTATAGGGTAAAATAATGTCTATTTCACAAGTCAAAAGGTGAAAAGCGTCAGCTGGGTCATCTATGTTGACTAGAGAAATAATTATTATTCAAACTTCCAAATGCAGAGCTCAATTTTTATTTTGATTTTATTATAATAAACTTTTTTTCCCCATTCTCTTATTTCTTCTGAGAGCAGAAAGGGGAAAGATGGCAGGAGGCACAGTCTGTACCTGTTTAATGAGTTAAAGACAAATTGGCTTAATATTGTATGGATGATTTTCAGATCAGGCTGACATATTGGACCAAATAGATTTCTCTTGAGGCTGGTCTAAATTAAAACAGTTGGTTAGAATAAAATAGAACAGAATAGAACAGAACTCTAATTATCTTCAGTGTCAATGAACAGAAACAGCCCTTCCCCATCTCTTACAATAGTATATTAGGTCCTAAAATGAGAACTAAGTTCTAAGAGAGGCAGGATGAAACTTTCTCTGGATGTGTGTGTCAGCTGTCATTGTAAACACTGCAGGAATTCTCAACAGGTAAAATTCAGTACTGAAATAAAAACAGGAACCTAAGACAAAGCAATAACAGCAAATCTCATATAATATTCGTTTTATCAAAGCACACTTACGGTATTATTTCGGTTGTACTAAGGAAATATAAACTCTTACCAATTCTTTGTGTCTTCTGCAATCAGATGGCTTCATCAGGGATTCATTCAAAAAAGTACTTAAACATGTGCTTTGTTTTAAACCCACAGAAACTGTAATGAACCAAAATGTTTGCACAAGTCATTAAAGAGTCCAAGCAATGGGGCCCTTGAACATCATGCACTCAGCAAGCTTGTGCTGCTTAATATGGTGTTACTTTGTTTCTTCCCTCATTTATTTTTTCCACTGAGGAACTAAAACTACTTATGAACTCATGATGCTTGATGTCTTATAGTGTCTTGAGAAATGAACTACAGAGTTTTTAATACCATACCATGTTTATATATATGTATATGTGTTTATACAGTACAGAACATTAAGTTTTATATCCATTAGCCAAATTCAGAGAATACCCAACTGCATAACCTGTTCCTCTACATGGGTAACATGAGTATTAAAATGCTACAACAGAAATATTGCAACAATAATTTGGATGCTTCTTGGATGAATGTATTTCCAATGCCTTTTTTGGACCCTGAATAAGTATTTTAATTAGGCTGATCAACTGTGGAGAATTATTGTTGAGGTTAAAAATGTCACAACTTTTAAAAGGAAATATTTCAGTGCACATGGATGCCTCCTAACAAAGGCCAAGAACCTGCTCAGAGGAATCCCAAGACTGTAAGTCACCAATTTGTCTTTAAAAATCAGGTCCTTAATGGGGAAAAAATAAAACCAAAACCAATCCCAAAACAAAACAAACAATCAAAAAAAACAATAAAAGAAAAAAAAAAGGCAAAAAAAAATAAGAAGCAGTAGCATATGCACGTGTTTTCTTGTATCTGATGTGCCTTGCACCAGATCTGTAGGACAGACTATCCAGTCTTCAGTTTCAATTGTTCTAATGCGCTGACAGTGCTATTGAAGAAATGGTAAAAACATAGATTCTCCAACACTAATAAAAAGCAGGATGGTTTGCTAGGGTATTAAGGAACTTGTGGGTTTGATCCATGTAGTGGCAGCATGTGGAAGTGATTAACTTTGCCTATTGGTTCCTTTCAATAGTAAATACAAACACACTGCAGAAGTAAAGCCAAAGTAAAAAGTAAAAATATCTAATTTTCATACGTAGCATCCTAAACCTATAGCTTGTGCTGGGAATTGTATCTACTGGTCTTGTCAACAGGAGATGGAACCTGAAGTGTTTGAGAGCAGCAAGGCAGAGGGAGAGTATCAGGGAAGAGAGAAATTGTAAACCACCCAGTTAGACTACAGAAAAATAGGATAAACATAGCTTTCTATTCTGGTGTGTTAATCAAGTTGTCGGTACAGCTGACTGCAAAGTAATGCAACCATACCAAAGATCTAATAAGAGTAGATAGCACCATGGTCATTACATACATCTTCATAGAAATGCTAGAAAATTAATGGGTTTCTGCTGCATTGGACATCTCTGCCATGTCCTGTATGAGTCAGTCCCACTGGCTTTTTACAATATTTTGTGACTAATAAGAGAACTTTTATGTAGTTATGTAGATTTCAAAGCTATACACATTCTGCTTGACTGTTTTTGTTTGGGTTTTTTTTTTCCTTTTCTTTCTGCTTTTGTTACCTAAGTCTCTTCAATGCCATAATATTTTCCAGAGTCATTATGATGATTGCCTGAAGAATAACTGCACTTCTGAGACATACTCAACTTCTGATAACATCAGGTTGCTCTATTTTTTCAGTATATTTGTATTTACTATTGCTGAAAGTGGTAGGCAGAACTAATCATTTGCAAATGCTTCTGCTTGGTTTCCTATGACTACGTTAATCCTTTTGTTTGTTTGTTTGTTTGGGTTTTTTCTTTTCTTTATAGGGTAGAGTATTTCTCACCTAGTGATATGCTTTCCTTCTCATTTACCTACATGGTGACCTGAAAGAGAGGTCTTCATATCAGTGAATGCTGGCTGAAAGTTAGTCTTAAATACAATCTATTTGTACTTACATCAGTAAGCTAGTAAGCCTGCTGTCAGTTCATAATCAATGAAGAGTTGTATGTCCAGTTTTATGTCTGGAGAACTCTCTGAGGTTGCAATGATGTTTTTAAAATACATTACTTTTTTTATTTATACTTTTTTTTCATTAGTCTAAACAGAACATGTGGTGACTTATTTTTTATGCATAATTTAAGGAAAGTAAATACTATGTACAGTTATGGAAATCTAAAGACATCTAAAAGCTTATACAGTAGGCAAACACAAGAAATTAGAGATACTGGAAGAACAGGATCACAGAAGACATAAGCTATCATAACAACAACACATCTTCCTGGGTATGATTATTCTGTTGTCTTGTAGATCTTTATTTAAATTAAAAATCCAAAACTTTGGAGGGGGGAGGGGAGGGGAGGGGAGGGGAGGGGAGGGGGGGAAGGAAAAAAGAAACTTTCTGTCTTTCAGTAGGAAAAGCTTCCAGCAAAAATGTTCAAATTTGAACTTGTAAGCAAGATGACATGTTCATTTTCAAAGAGTTCTCTTTGTTTCTTTGCTAAAAACCTGTCCTCATACTCATGTATTAGTTTCATATTTGCAGTAGGCTCATTATCAGAAAAGAAAGCACATCAATCATTTTTTTTAGTGGTTACTGCACTGTGAGGAATTCTTTGTTGTAAGATCTTTCCTATCTTTGTTTTTGTTACCCTCGTGTTTTCTTTGGTTTGTTCACAAAACATAAAAATGGGATTTCAGTTCAACTTGAGATATGAAATACACTGTTATATAGGAATATATCTCTGTCTCTTTAGTGTCTTTTCAGAGGGGCTTCTAGGGATCCAGTTATTAAAAAATTTATGGGTTTGGTTTCAGTTATTGAACTACCATTAAATCAAAGGCACTATGTCTATTCTGTGACAACACCGACACTCTCTGTACCATGTTTCTCTTATTGCACTCTGATGACTATACTAAAGTAAATTCCAAAATGGCAGTTTTGGCAAAATGGCAAAACAGGAAGCTAATGGCAATGCAGACAAAAGAGTTCTGCTTTTCGTTGGTTTGTTTTCCTTGCATGATGCTAAAGTTGACTTTGTCTCATTTCTTGTTTCTGTTGTTGTTTGGTAGGACTATTTATTTTCTTCATATGTGACATGTTAGTTACAATAATAGCAATAACAGCAACTTTTGAACGAATGCTTACTGGGAGACAAGGTAAGTGATATATATATATGTGTATATATATATATATAATCTTTTTAATTAAAAATAATAGCAAAGATGAAGACAGGCAGGTTACTGAGGATACTTAATAGTTAAAGGAAAGACTAAGTGAGGCTACTCATCCTTTATAGTTACTGGAGGAAAAAAGATACCTAGAAATAGGTGGGTCCATGAAAAAATTTACATCTCGGACACCTAGTCTGGAGTGAGAATAACAACCTCTGGGTTCTTCAGTCACTTATTTCTTTCCATTATAAAGGATGCTGACTAACCATATTTGATAAATGCCTTTGGTTTATTTGCTTAAGGTGCTTTAGTAGTGTCTGCACTGTTCAGAGTTCTTCCTTTACTTGCTCACAGTATGGTCATATCACACACTCAGATCAATCCTCTATAGAAAGGACTAGTAACGCCACCCTGGAGTAGTATTTGGTCCAGGTTTCCTCTGAGCCCCACGTGGAAATTCTGTAGATGTGTTGTTTTATTTTCTGGTTTTGTTTCAAGTTCTAAGTGGCTGAACTAATATGCCATGTGATGTTAAATTGATCTTTTATAGCATGCAGGTTCTATTACAATGCCTTGGGACACTGCATGACTTATGAGAGTGAAGTGTTTGCAGGTGGTGTTTGGGGGTACAAACCCTATGAAAGTGTTGAAGGAAAGTGCAGAATTAAGGCAGCCAAGTCTGATACAGTCCTTCCCAGCTGCCTGGGCTATGAAACAAACTTTTCCCACAAAAGTTCCCAGTTTTTTACTGGAAGGAGAATAACATGGTTAAATTAATAATAATAAAAAAAAAAAAACAACACCAAAACCAAAACCAAACCAACACAAAACCAAAAACCCCCCCAAACCCCTACCCCAAAACCAAACCCAAACCAAAATAAAGAAACCAACCCCCTAGGAGATATTAATATTCATTGTCAAAATCAGAGGACTAGGAAATAAAAGGAAACCAGGGTGATAAGTTTTCTCACGTTGCAATTCAGATCACAGAATTTAGATGTCTGCTTCCACTAACTGTAGAACAACATCAGGCAATGAAAATCTTCCTTCGCTGGGCATCCAGACTGACAGCTTTCCTGAGGGCAAGGGTGATAGCCCTGCATATGTGTATACATATACATATAAACACACATATACACACATGTATCTGTATGTGTGTGTGTATATACATGTTTTTTAAATATAAATGATTATAATCTTTCCACACAAAGTGGAAAACCTGGATATTTTGTTTGGCTTTTACTGACTTTTACTTCATCTACGGTAAAGGTAGGTGGTTTCACCAAAGCCAGAAATACACTGGATCTTTAGGACAGATTCCTATCTCACACCACTGGGCATATCTACATGTATACTTTTATATAAGCAGGTAGTTTTCAAGTTAAACAGCAAAATGCAAAGGGATTTTAGCACCTTCAGAATTAGGCAATGCCAGCACATATGGGGTTTGGACAGTTGTCAGAGCAGCAGCTGGAATGCAGGCAGCTGAATTCCAGTGTGAGTGAAATTTATTTGGACTAATAAAACAGGACGCTTGGAAGACAGTAAAAGAAGTAAGATACCTGATAGAAAGCTAATGAAGAAGAATTTTTTGTTCTCTAGAAATATGCTAGTTTGTCAAAACAGTAGCATTTCACAGGAATGTTGGTTTGCCTGAATATTTCAGTAAAGTCCAGCCATTTTATTTAGGAAACCTGATTTCATGTTGGTGATTTACCTACCTAGAAAACTATGAAAGAGGACTTTGTACCAATGCATTCTGGCTGAAACCAACCTTTCTGCACTTTCAAGTCCATGCAGACAGTCTGAAAGCCTGACTAAGCTTCACAACAAATTCATCACCCCCTTTCCATAAGATGGACTAAAAAGCCTGTTCTAGTTCCCTTGTATGAAATAGGAAGCATTCCTGTTGCTGATTGACCTTTTCCCACTTCCAGGCTTCTCTGATTCTCTGCTGTGAGACAGGAGGAATGACACCAGTTCCCAAAGCTTTCTGAAAGAAAAGTAGTACAAAACCTACTGCTTTTCAAAAGAGAATTACTGAGCTTTTCTATCAGTAGGATATTTTATAATTTGTGGTACTTTCTGCTAATGTAGAAGCAAAAGCCTGGACATTTTTTAATTCCTTGGGAAACTGGGCTTTTGGAGATTGACCAGGATGATGCTGTTTTCTCCCCAGCTATTGGTATGCAAATGCCTAAGAAAATAATCACTAACCATGCAGTTCTTGGTGACCAAATGTGAAAATTAAAAGTAACAGTAAAGTAGTAGAGATTTTTTCCATAGAATTGCTAACATTACACCATGTCATCCTCTCAGAGCCTACAGATATGTGACTTACATTCTACGAACATGAAAATATCCAGACTCTGAGAAAAAAGTCAGTGTCTCTCTTTCACTTCTATATTTTCTTTGGAGTAACCCTTTTAAGTGACAAGACTTCACTGAGCTTTGACACCTTATATCATGTCACGTTCCACTACTTGGAAATATCTCATGACTTCTAATACATACATATTTATTTTCTCAAGCAGTCTTCCATTTCATGGGTTTCACTTTAGACTTAAGAAAATGTTTTCAAATAATTTGAATTGTAATTTAACTTAATTATAAGGATGGAAATCACTCCCTGGCATCATAGCAATATTTATAAAGAAACTAATTGTGCACATCCCACTTCCAGTCATGTCTACTTAAATAAACAAAATGGAATGTATTTTGTGTTGCCTATATAGGCATGGACAAAACCAAATCATAACAATAACTCTGAGGCCAGAAAAGACTTGATTTTTACTCCTTTTTAGCACTAATTCCTTGATAACTTTGAATCAAACATCTCCTATTCTGTCACAGATGTGTCCTAATTTCTCCTCTTTTGTAACACAGAAAAAAATAGTAACAAAATTACAGAATATTTTGAGAATTCATTGGTTATGCTCAGTTACTCAGTGCTCACCGAGTGCAAAGACGGAATGCTTTTCTGGAGTGCATCTTTTGCTTCAGTTTGTGGGGTCTGAGGCTGTGATGCAGAAGGAAGTGTGGTAAATTTGATGACTAGGGAATATGCCTGAAAAGCAAACCCCTAATCAGAACTACTATAAAACTAATGTAGACACATTCTTATGATTAGTTTTCAGTTCCAGTAAATTATCATAGAACCTGTCCGGATTTGAGAGTCTGCTAATAACAGAGCACTTCATAATGTTGAAGCCAAGCAGCAGCAAGACATAGAGGGAAAAGGTACATCATTATTTCATTGATACCTCTTCCCAAATATAAAAGCTAATGTCTTGAAATTCACATTTCAGTAAAATAAATGTGTTTACACTTTTACTCATGGCAGTATATTGGCTTTCACTCTCCAAGCATATGACAAAATGTGAGGTTCACAGCATAATAATAAGTAGATTTGGAAACAAGAACGTTCTAGGAAGGAAGTAAATATTAACTAGGTGCAATGGCCTGAGACTTCATGCCACTGTGAGAATGATCTGAGACGTCGTATCTTTGGATCTATGGTAACAGAATTTGTGAAATTGTGCTAAAGGATTATTCGAATAAGCATTTTCTGCTCTTGCTGTAAAACCCAACCAAAACTTAGCTAAGATTCCAGCCTATGAAAAATTCAAATGACTCATGTTGAGATTTGGAGTTTGGAATATTAATTATTCAGAATCCATCTGTACTTGGGATACTCCAGACCCAAACAGCTTTGTTTTAGCAAGTGTGCATGCATCCTCCTCTTCTAAAGGAATGAGCACACACAGATCATAAGCCTGAATAAACTAGACTGGTCTGTCTTTGCAATTCCATTTTACAGCAGGTAGGATAGCTTGAGTGTCAGGAACAAGGACTGAGAATAGGAAGAGTATCTTCACTAGATTGATGATTGGTACAGAGGTAGTAGAGCGAACAAGAAAAGAATTGCCTGTCCTCTTTTGCAGGATAAAGAGCAAAGCTGAAGAGACTGACAGAGGGGATATAAGTTTGCGGAAGGGGAGGTAGCAAATAGCATAAGAATTCAGGGCAAGGTAATTAACGAAGGCCTAATATACAGAGAGGTTTTTCCTTCTGCAGCAGTTCTCTTCCTCATTCCATATACATCACATAGAGGACCTACAAATCTTGCCTTTTGAAACTTCCCCAACTACCACAAGTGCTACAGGGAAGAAAAAAACCCCACAAAACCTCAAGCATGTAAGCAAAACCTGTATTTAAAAATTGACAGATAAAGGTATGGATTGCATTTGCATTTGTATGAGCAGACCAATTCTGATGACATGACAATCTCAAATTTTGCATTGTTCTTCTGGGCCACAGCCTTGTACTATTTGTTTTTAAAAAAGAGCTCTCTATATATTTCTAATATATATATATATAAAGGAATATCTTCGTTCCTGCTCCATAATCCTGTGTATGTACTTTTTAATTTGAATTTCTCCCTACCATGTGTATGTTTTACTTGCTTCTTCTCCCCTGAATCCTTGTGTTGAGCTTTAGAATTCTCTCCTCTCTCCTCCTTTCCTACCTGTGGGGTATTACCTCTCTAGCTGTGCTCTCAGTGCTCTCTTGACTGCTGAATCTGTGAGGAGATGATACAGATAAGAGGGAAGGAGCCATCCAGGCAGGCAAAAATCCAGGCAGCAAGGACTGGAACAGCAGCTGCTTCTCAGCACAAGGGGTTTCATGTTGGTGCTTTTAAGGGTGTACATAGTGCCTTGCACAAGTCTCAGCATTCTCTGCCAGATCTTTGTCCCTGTCTTCCCACCACATTCATCATAAAGAGCTTTCCAAAATGACTGCACTTTAAACACTAAAAGATTATGGAATTATTTAGGCAGCAGTTGCTCTCAAAGTCATCACTTTCTCATGTGGAAGGAAGTCCAAATTCCACATTTGCCTCTTTGAAATAATTTCTGTGCTCTGGTTAGAAATGATTCCTGATGAACTTTCATTGAGGGGCAATTCTTGGCCATGGGGAGATGTCAGCTCATCCAATATGTGAGTTGTACTAGGAATCTCATCCCACTGCGTATTAGAGTCTTTATCCCACTTCCATAGTTCCTTTCCAGGTGTCAGACTCTTTCTCTTTGATTAGGTCTTGCTGTATTTGACATATAAGTCTGCATGAGATAATTCGTACCACACTGCAACAAGTCCTGAATAAGCCCTAATATTTGGTGAAAAATAAAGTTCTGTTCTCAGGTAGGTATATAGTAAACTCTTACCTCACACTGCAAGTAAGTAACCATTGAAGCAATCAGAAAGTTGTCTTTATTTTCTCTATTCCCATTCCTTACCCATTAGTTGCAAAAGAGAGGGAGTATTATTTGCAAGTTCAGAGATGCAAAGAATAATCAAGTAAAAATGATTAAAGCTAATTCATTGCTCATTAAGGACAAAAATGCACATTGACCTTTGAATTTTAATTAATTTAGTACTTTTTTCCATTACTATCAAATTCATATGTGCTGCTCACTCTTAAAATGAAGTCCCTGAGTTTGCTCAAGGAAAAACAGTGGTAGAATAAACCTGAAAAAAATTAAACAGGGCACACTGAACTCCTGCAGAGGTGACAGATCCTCCTGGAAATCTGTGCAATATACACCCCTGCAGCAAAGAACTCATACAAACATACAAATCACCTCTGGGCTGCACATCCCTGGGAGGCTCACAAGGTATAAGAGATACAGCTAAAGGTTCATGACATGAGTTTTTTCTTGGGCAAAATACTGTTTCCAAAACCTTTTCACAATGGGTGAAGCACTGGGAATAGCCAAAACAATAAAATCCTTGAATGAAAGAAGTAGCCTCAGAATCGATGCAGAAGCACAAAATACTCTAGAATTCTAGCAAAACCCTGAGTTCTGGATGTACTTTGGAAGAATCTAAGGATTTTAAAGACAGATTTGATGCCTCTAACACTAGGAACAGAATTTCTCAGCAATGTATTTCTTTACTGACATTGTATAAATAATCTCTTGTTAAAACACCAATTTGGTTATGAAATGTGGGATTATATAACATGGAGATCAACATGTTACTCGATCTTCCAGGCATGGTTCCTAAAGTTTGCTTACATTTTGACACTGAAAGGTATTTTCAGACAACTATCCATAGTGAGTTCAACATCTCTTTTTGTTGAAAAAGTCATTTTAGAGACCATTAATCCATATGTAAACTTTGTGGTATCTCTTTCCCCATTTGCCTAGCCTTGCATTTTTAGATGTTGGATGCCGTTTGCCTGTTATGCCTAATCACTTGGTATATTCTGTATCTCTTTAGAGACAGATTTAATTCTTACTGGCATGAATAACTTTTGTCAGCAGAAACTTCTATCTCATTGCTGTTTAATCTCTTTTTCAGATTATTTCTGAGTATGATAAAAGATTTTCACATGGATTGTTGCACAGACCTCTGGATCTGCAGTGGAAAACTTACAGTGGGAAAACTGTTTCTTTCTCCCTTAATATTTTAGCCAGCCTTTTTCAAGGAAATATAGGAAATATAACTATGAGGATTATACCTAAAAAAATGTCATAGAAAACTTCTTCTGACCACTAACTACCCTTAGGTGTTGGAGTTTGTAATAGAAATATGCTGGGTTAGGGGTGGTGTTTTGTCATAGTAACTGCTGTGCCAGAACATATAAAGCCTAGGATAAAGTATCATCACCTGTGAATGTCCAAGCATGTAGCAGAAAAACACAAATGCAATTGTGGAAAATTAAATGGAAAATTTGAACTAATTAAAAAAAAAAAAAAAAAAAAAGCGTTTGATGCTGTGCAAGCCCTATTTTCCAGGGCATATGTCCACAGTCAGCAGCTGGGGAACAGGTAAGCTGTCATATACATAATTATTCTAGAGAGTCTTGCAACACCTTTTGCAGGTGCCCTATGTAAGAGAAGAACCTGATAGAACCTGGTCAAACTGGTTTTGTCATTGAATTTGCTCTGGCAAACTATTTTTTGTTTTTCACATTCTGAAGTCTCACAATTCACTTTTATGGTAGTTTTAATTGTGCAGCCTTTGAATCACTTTTTCTTCATAAATTTTAGGTATCTAAATTCTACAGTGACTAAGTAACATAGGAATTTACCAGTGATTAATCTAAACCAATATAGAACATTTAGTGCAACCTCATTTCAAGGGATGCAAATAGATGTGTGTGAGGATCTATAGAACAGTCTGTTCTTCACATCAGCTGGGAAAACCAGTTAGATTGCCTGAACAACTGAAAATAAGTCAGTTTAGTCTTTTCAGTTTTTACCTGTAGTGTAGCTAAATTTCATGCTAGCTCTTCTGATATCTGTTGAAGCATCCATGTAGTTACAATAGAACTGTGGATTCAGAAATGTCCTCTGTCAAAATTTTGATCTCTTCTTATATTTTTTAACAAACTTATAACATTTCCTTCTATCGGTTTGGAATTCATATTTTTTTTAATTTTATGGAAAGTTCCTTCATTCTTGTATAATCATAAGATTATAAGATAAATTGGGACCTCAAAATGTCTCTAGTCCAACTGTCTGCTCAAAGAAGGATGAGCTCTGAGGTCAGACCAAGTGGCTCAGGGCTTTATACAGATGAGTCTTGAAAACCTCCAATGCTAGAGAGAGACCCCACAGCCTCTCTAGGCAGCCTGTTCCTCGCTGCCCTCGTGGTGAAAAAAATTGATGACAACCTCCTTATATGATTGAGAGGCGAAGGAAGGCACTTGTGCTGTTGGACCTCATACTTGCAAACAAGGAAGAACTGGTCAAAGAAGTGAAGACTGGGGTCACCCTTGACTGTAGTGATCATGAGATGGTAGAATTCAGATCCTTGAGAGTGTGTAACAGAGTAGAGAAGGACCACAATCCTGGACTTGAAAAGAGCAGAATCTGGCTTGTTTAGGAGTCTGCTGCAGGAGTTCCATGGGAGACAGTCCAGGGGAGAAGAAGGGTCCAGGAGAGCTTGTTGATTTTTGGTGATCATCTCCTCCAAGCTCAAGAACAGTCCATCCTGATGACCAGGAAATCAAGCAGAGGTGGCAGGAGGCCAGCATGGATGAAAAAGGAGTTCCTGATTAAGCTCAGATACAAAACAGATCATTCAAGAGGTGGAAGCAAGAACAGGTGGACCAGGAGGAATTCAGAGACAATGTGCAACTGATCAGAAAGTAGTTAGGAAACCCAAAGCCCACTTGGGGTGTTGAATGTGGTGAGGAGGGCAGCGCCCCTTGTGAAGGGCATCAAGAAGAGCTTCTATACAGGTATCAGCAGCAAAAGTAAGACTAAGGAGCATGTGGGCCCGCTGCTGAATGAGGCAGGGGAGCTGATGACAACAGATATAGAAAAAGCCAGGGTACTCAATGCTTTCTTCATCTGTGTCTTTACTGATAGGATTTGCTTTCAGGAATCACAGACCCTTGAGACCTGTGTGAAAGTCTGGAGCAAGAAAGACTTACTCTAAGAGGAGGGAATTTTAAAATTAATTTGATATACACAAAACCATGGCAATCTGATGAGATGCACCCATGAGTGCTGAGGGAGCTGGTTGATCCTGTTGCAAGACCACTCTCAGTTGTCTTTGAAAGGTCATGGTGACTGTGGAGAGCTTTGTGAAGACTGGAAGAAAGCCAATGGCACTGCTACCTTCAAGAAAGCAAAAAGAATAATCCAGGGAACTACAAACTTGTCAGCTTCACTGCAGTCCCTGGAAAGGCGGCATCCCAGATCTAAGCCCCTAGCAAGCAGCAAACTTCCCAGTATATGAAGTCAGGTTGGAAGATGGGTCCCCTCTGTCCCCACAGAAATCTCCTTCTCTAGCACTCACCACTTTCTCATGGTGCAGATGTGTGTTTCAGGTTCTACTGACTCCGATGCTTTCTCAGACATGGTTTTCTCCTTCTGACCTGCTACAAGGGCACTAAAGACATTCTGCAGTTGCAGATGGGGAGAATGAGAAAAAGAAGATAGGTAGACATTTGCCTCCTACCTTCTCAAGGTCACTTAATACTCTGTTGCACTCTGCCATATGTATTTTTACTTATTACAATAATTCTTGGCTAATCAATATTAACTTCTGAATTTTCATACAGTTATTTTTTCTGGTACACTGTTATTTTGGTTTCTTTCTAGCTCCTCTGAAGTTTTGGCTTAAGTTTTTTGGTACTGTCAGGATTCCAACTAAAACCTTGTGATTGATTTCTATAAAAAATGGAATATTTTGGAGATAATTCTTTCTACCACTATTAATGTTTGCTTATATTTTTTTAATATTTTAGACAGTGTATCTTAATTGAACAAAAGTTTTGTTGGTGAAGAAACTGCCGAAAAAGTCTGGAATCACAGTACAGCAGAATAAACTAATGAAATTTCCATGGACTCCAAGACACTCTCTTGCTTTAGCTCCTCTTATTTCCTGCCTGTGTCTGTCTGTTGGCTATGCTTGTTTGTTTGTGTGCTCTAGATGTAGAAGTTGTTAATTTGCAATTTGAAAGTCTACCCCATCACCTGAACCTATGGCTTTATCATTCTCTATGGTTCTTTCTCTTAGAATGAAGCAGTTTATTTGATACACCATTTGGCAAATCATTACCACTTCAGAGTTTTCAGTTTACAGGTTAAAACCAAACTGTGAATAGCATAGTGTGTTATATGTCATATCACTTGCAGGATCTCTATTACTATCACTGAGTTGATGTATTAGGCAACAGATAACTTCAAGTTATTTTTTTATTGGTTTTCTCCTGGTGGTGAAAAACAGCATATGTAGCTGAAAACAGCTTTTTGTCGGGTTTTTTTTCCCCCTTCAATATAAAACAAATTCTTTATACCTCAACAAAGACAAACAAAAACAAAAGCAAAAAAGTCAAGGTCATGAAGAGAGAAAATTAAGATTAAAAACTCCAGCATTCGGAAGTCTTTTTGCTCTATCGAGTGTTATTCAGCATCCCCAAGGTTTTAAGTGATTGTTTCATTCATTCCATCATGATCTAGAGGGTTCCTGGCTAGCCCCATTGCCTCTTATCCACTTCAATCCATTTCTCTTTGCAAGTACCCTGTTGGTCCCATAGACATGTCTGTGCATCTTTGGAACACCTCCATTATTAAATTATCTACAATCCATGATCTATTATTAAATAGGCACTGCTTTACTAAAGCCAGAGCAGCCCCATAGGCACAGAAACTTATTAGTGTAGCAGTGTGCTTGTGAAAGGTGACAGATGGGAAAGACAGCTTCAAGGACAGTGCCGGACCCCACTAACCTGCCAGAGATTGAATCCATCAATCAGAAAAGACACAGTAAGAGTGCAAAGAGGGAAGAGAAGACATCTCTCCTGACTTTTATTAGGCCTGTTTTCTGTCCTCCCTCATGCTTTTACTTTCATGCAAAGGGAGGAAGGGGACATATTCTCCCTGTGCTTTTCATGGTATCATGATGTTTGTAATTTGAGCTGTTTCTGAATTGATTGGTAATTCTAACAGCAAGCAAGTAATCTTTCCCAGCAATTTAAGTCTCAGATAATGTCCCAAATCTAATCACTCAATGCACCTGTGCAGGTAATTTCAACACCTTGGGAGAGCCCTTTGAGTTTCAGTGGGCTTTGGCAGCTCTGGTAGCACTATTGCAGTCCTGAAACCTTGGAGTGAGGTTTTATTAAATCTAATAAATTAAAATAGTAGTGCAGAAGTAATAGATGAAATAAACATTCAAGACATCTAAATTACATAAACATTCATCAGAAACCATAATAAATAACAGAAAGTGATAAGAAGAAATGATTATTCAGCCTCCTCTTTTTTCTTGCTTTCTCTGGGCAGGTACACTGGAAAAGTGCAGAAGTCACTTTAAGGATCACATTCATTAAACATTTAGTTATTCAACTAGAACAAGCTTTTTGTTTTCCTTGAAGGATTAAATGGAGAATTTGCAGTTATTATTTTCACAAAATGGGAATAAAGAATACAACTATATCGTAAGAAGAAAAAAATTTCCTCAATTGCTGTTAATTTTGATAAATGTTTATAACGCTTACAGGAAGGTTTACTATGTCACTAGAGTGGAAAAACTTCAAGCTAGGTTGCTGTTATTTATTTCCCTTCCCTGTCTTTAATTTTTTCTTTTAATAAGTGAGCATTCACACATACCTTCTGTGCATATAATTTATACAAAATTCATTACATTGCATAATTTTTTGTTGCTATTTTTGAAATGCCAAAATTATTTAAAATTACACTGCTCCAAAGTTGTGCAAGTTCCCTAGTCTTCCTTTTGGGGCTAAAAATAATATTTAAGATTAAGGAATCAATTGAAGGTTTCAATCTTAGTGTTTCTGTAGTGAAGGATAACATACAGGAGATTCATAGAAAGCACTAGAAAATGGAAAACAACCTATTATGTCATCACATGTCCCCATATTGCTATTACGTCTATGGTACAAAAGTATGGACTGCAGAAAAATGATTGCCTAAGGGCCAATGACGCAGTTAGGTGTTTAATCCCAAATCATCCAGCTTGCTCCCAGTCTCAAATCATACCACACTCAGCAGAGTTTATTGTTTCTAATTTGTGGTGTCTGATCCCACTCAGTAGTCTTTGTGTCAGTTTAGGCCTTAGGCATACACAGGAAAATGAACATTTAAAGAAGTCAGCTATATAGGAATTTCAAGTACGTAGAAGAGAGCTGATCAAGCGATCAGCAATGAACACAGAAAGCTTCCAGAGCAAGTTACATACTTAGAGTCTGGGCACGTGGAACAGGGAATTAGAAAACTGATTATGTTGTTCATTAACCTCAGTATGTTAAGACTCTTAGGAAGACATGCAATGTATTGACTAGACTTTGGGTATGTATCTTTTTTCAAATCAGCGTGTCTTTATTTCCTAATTTCTAGGAACACTTCTCGAGTTATGATTAATATGATAAGTTTGACACTATGATACCCAGATTTACTTTAAGAATTAGTACTCAGATCTTGATTAAAATCTTTGGACAGTTACAACATTATTTGCAGCAGATAAAAGGACCCATATCAAGATCCTATGCAGAATGCATTTACTAGACATCATAGAGTGTAGTTGCTTAGTGAGTTACATGTATCCCAACTCTGCTTGTACACACAGGGGTTGTCCTAACCGTCCTGGTTTCTTGGAGTCTCCACCATTCATCCCAGTTCTAGTAACAGTAAAGTTAGTAAGCATTATTCCTTTCCTCTGCTTTTAGCTTACTTCCTGTGAAAATGAAGCTTATTTAGAAATATATATTAGTGTTGTCACTAGTAACTTTTTATTCTTCCAAGCAAATTAAAGCCAAATTTGAATGCAGGAGAGAGACCTCAAAAATATTAAGTTTCTGCAAGTTTGGTGAGAGTCAACAATGTGCTTAGGAGACACATCCTGCTAGTATTCCTCTTGAGAGAAAATCAAAGAGCTCGGGTTTTGTTTTGTTCAATTTGTGTCAATCAATCATCACAAGTAAATCCAGACCAGCATCAGCAGGCTGGACAGGTCAGCCCAAGCCTCATGTATGAACCGCAGAACACGGAAGAGGGACTGGAAACATGATATAAGAGTGGACAGGAGCTGGAGTCCAAGGAGAGGAAAGGAAACACCAGTTAGGATAAAGGAGCTGCTGAGGACATGGGAATGACATGGCAAACTTTGAAGGGCATGGGAGGTAAAAAGAATCTGAGATTATTGCAATGACTGCTGTAAGAGATACCTAACATGACCCCTAGTTATCTGCAGGAATAGAGTCACAGAGGCTGTAGGAGACATAGAATACAATTCTATATAGGCTGAACTAGGTTTCATTAATATTACTTCTGACAATATAACTAAGTTTCTTTATTAAAAAAAAAAAAAAAAAAAAAACCGGGGGG
>JAVJGI010000060.1:87759306-87771226 GCA_035590275.1 Ibycter americanus
ATGTTTGTTTTTAAAAAAAAAAAAAAAAAAAAAAGCCGGGGGGAGAGGAGTAGGGGAGACCCTCTGTCCTTTTTCTGGAAGGGGAACTTTATTTTTCTAATTCATTTTCAGGATGTTCAAACCATATCAATGTATGTTCCTTATTCATTTTTAAACACGTTTTTCTGTTTCTTAACAGGTAAAGAAATAGAATTACCTCTATTGAAGATGATTTATATTTCACATGGTGTATGTATTTTTGTTATTTCTAGTTATTCCTTGCACATCTTTTTAACTCTTTCTTATGAGCTGTTCAGAAAGCAGTAATTCATGATCTTGGGGCCTTAGCTATCTTTCTTTCTATTGCAAGTAATAACTACCAGATTCCCCCCCAGAATCCAAATATGTTTCATAATATTTACCTTCAGGGCTAGAGTATGGTAGGCGTGAATCAGCAATTAATGTTTTGTAATTTAATCAAACTTATGCTATTATGCAATTAGAGTGAAATGAAAAGAAATGCTCAGTTTTATGTGAAATTTTACTTTGATAAATGATCTGCACACATTTGGAGTGTTTTAAAGCCTTACAGTTTCACGTGTCTGGGCATACCTGTCTGTTATGTCTTGAGCAGTACAAAGTGTTTATTCTATGGATTACATTGAAAGGTTTAGGGGATCTACAAGGAATTTTCATTTGCTATTTTATTCCCTGCCCAACAGGAAAACTGAAGAAAGCTTTTAAGATAGAAGTAGGCGTGTTTGTAGGAGCTTGAGTCTCTGGCAAACAGCTCACTGCAGCTCTAGTTTAATCAGCTCATTCTTTGGCATTTGCTTGCTGCTTTCTTGCCTGAAGGGCAAACACTATCTTAATGAAGCACACAAGGACAAATGACTTTTCCAGGCTGTGATTAATTTTCACAAGCTGACTTTAATCACTGGTTAATTAATAGAAGATTTGTTGATTTACAAAAAAAGCACAGTCATTATAAACAGTATTATATCGATTTGTTTTTCATGAATTTAATGCAGTAACAAGCTTTTATTTAGAAACTAACTTAATGTGTTGAGGTTCCATAGTAGAATGAATGATAGTGTACTAGAAAAGAGTACAGAACCTGTATAGCATATTGTGTTTGCCTGTTTGACTGGGTGGATCTTTTTAAAAGCAGAAACAGGTATCAATACAAATCTAGCTCAACTCTACCTGTTGCCCTCTCCCTCAACTTGACAACCAGGATTAAGACTTTTTGCACTATTCACATCAATCTTTCAAAAATAAAAGGTTAGCAGTAGTATACAACTCATTTAACAGATACAGCAAAGATCACACAGCGTTCAACACATAAATCAAACAATTCTTCCTACTATGGTATATTTTCTACATAATGTTTTTATATCATTATGCCAGCAGCTGGACATTGTTTAAGACCAAATTACACAGAAAGTATTTAACAACATAAGTTAAACTATGTATTTCTGCATGGTATTCTGACAAAAATCATAATGTGAATTCTATAAAATACGTGCTAACGGGTTTAGATCTGCTTGATGAGGCACCCCATCATGATGTAGCAGGGGAGGCCATAGAAAGAATCTGTGACTAGAGTCTAAAGGCAAACAAATTTAGATTAACAGCAAAATACAAACTTTTAAGAGTTATGGGGCAATCAGTCTAGGAGATTGGATGATCTATCATTTGGTTTTTTTAATAGAAAAATAATTGCCAGTCTGGAAGATTTACAAACACAACTTTGGCAACTCAGTATGAGAACAATGTGGGGAATGTACTGGCAACATGGTCTGCAACAGATCAGAATAAAGGAATTTCTGGTCTTCTCTGGACATGAAATATATTAATCTTGAGGTCCATTGAAGTTGCTTGACAGGTGACACCAGATTTTTTTGGCACACTCCAGTACTTACTATAATCAAATGCACATTCCTTATTATACAGATATATTTTATGATAGTTTAAAATATATTAGACTAATAATATCTTTCTTGATTCATCATATTATGTTCATCCCTTCTTTTCTGCAAAAAAAGTACAAAATTCAACTGACATTGATAGAAGTCATACAATACATATAGCACTGTGACATTTGTTCTCAAAATAGAATTATTCTTTTACCTCTTACAAACGAATATTACCCTTCCACTTATACAGTGTGGGTGAATTGAATATTTACAAGATTTTTGCCTACACTGTTGCTCATGTTTTGTTTGGGATTTTTTTCCCCTGTTTTTTAATATGTTGCAGAGAAAGATGTACAATTCACTAACATTTGGTGTACACAAGGTCTCGTTCACTTTATAACACCCTTGAAAGTGTCACATGGTATAAATTGACTACCGCATATTAATGAAAAACAATTATCTAGATTCAGTGTTTGCATGCTGAAATCTGGGATTATTTGGAACAAGTCTAACTTCAGTTTTTGACTCCAGTCAAAGGGAATAATGCTCAGTGCCATTATACCTGTGATTATCCTCAATCAAAACAATAATACTTTTCTACCAATGGCAGCAGCAGGAGACTGAAAATGCAGTTTAACACATACTCTGTGATAGCGAATTTGAATAGCCTTTGTTGAGAGGGAGCATTATACTTTCATTGGGCACTATGCACAACACCATTACATAATTAAGCATCAATTAAAATGCTATTAAAATAAAATGTTATCCTGTTGTCTTTTCAATTATGTTATCTTGGCATTTCATCTGCCTAATGTCATCAGTTAGCATACTAGACCCAGTGCCATTAAGGTTAATGTGCAACATGTTCATACTGTAGATTAGCGTGTCATAACATATGTCAAACATGAAACCTGATCATAATGATGATGATGGACTCACAAAGGAAAATACAAAGAATAAGGAAAATATGTGAACTGACTCCTACCTGAAAGGTTGTTTTGGCTTTCAGTTAGGTGCTTGATGATTTCAAACATCCTCAAAGAACAAGGTAAATAACAGTGAAAATGGAATGAAGCTTGAATAAGTCTGTGTACAGATATGACACCAGACAAACATCTTCAGGGCCTAACTTTGTCCTACAGTCCTCAAGCACACCTCTAAAAGCCAACAGCAAACATTCTGTGACACTCCTCCATGATAATTTACTGGAAACAGTTTTTCATCACAATGGATAGCAAAAGTGCCGTCCATGTGCATTTCAGAATGTGCAATACACAGTCTAGATAACGGTAAATGCTCGGCAGGCTATATTTTTTCCATGACCTCAAAAGTATTCTGGGCTTACTGAGCTAACAGCTTGATTCAAGTACTGTTGGAATAATTATTTAAGACCATCAGAGACAGAATTCACTTTTTTCTTTTTTCAAGACTACTTACAACTGAGATAAAGAACTGTACTAAAAAGGCACACACAAATTTAAAGTCACTGTCACTTCTTCTATTTATGTGCATGACATATTGAAAAATAACTTGCTGTCTTAAAGCAAGTCAAAAATATATTTTTATACATTTCTCCAACAGCTATCATCAATCAAAACATAGATTTGTAGTCAAAAGATTAACCTCTTGATACATTTGAATTTTCTGTGTTGCATTAAAATCTTTCAGTATGAAATGGATACCTCAGCATACTCTTTAGTGAAAAAAAAAAAAAAAGGTGAAAAACATTGTGAAAAACATCATACATACTGCTAGCTAAAGTAGTGCTTAAATACCTTAGATGCAGTAGCAATGTTTACCTAGTTAAGAGCTAAATTTATGTATTTATTTTTTTTTAAATTCCTTGTGTCACAAAAAGAGATTCTTTGCTGAAAGGGAGTTCATGGGGGAAAACAATATTCAGTAGATAGTTACCCGAAAACAGGAGAGTCAGATTTATTTGCCATATAGCACCATCTAAGCAAATCTGCCAAGGTTTGGGGGTTTTTTCTTTTTTTTTTTTTTTTTAATGAGTGACTGGAAACAATCTATTAGGGAACGATGACTAAGAAGTGTGGAGGAGATAAAATTAGGTCTGACTATGACTTTCCATTTAAATGAATCTTAAACACAGAGCTTAAAAAAAATGCACAAGAAAGGTCAATGGTGTATTGTCAGATCCTGCTGCCAAAGTGACAGTGGCAAAATTCCCACTGATTTACCTGGAAATCAAAGAAAAACTTAAATGCGACGTCTGAATTCTAGTGAACTCAATAGTCTCATTGAACTGTCTGATAGTGTCTGGTGGGTTTGGGAGACAGTTTCATTGCTATTCAAAGGAGCCTTTGTTTTTAATCTGTTCTTTTTACGGGACCTAGATTGCTGTGTCAAAACATCAGTATATTGCTTATTGTGAGTCTCTGGAACCAGTGTTCCTTAAAGAAGGAAATCAAACAGATGTGCAGCTTTTCGGTCATGCTGTCTTTAAAACAAGAGATAACAAATTGCTCAACAAATTTCAGGCAAGGTATTGTTAAGAGCAACACTCATTTTCCCTTCCCAAATATTGAAGTAAGGAGTTTGATAGGTAAGAGAAAAAGTAAAAATCCTGGCTCTACCATTCACTAGTAAAACTTTAAGGGAGTTAATCCTTTTCAAAGGTTTTACTTGCAGGGATAAGACTCTTCTATATTAAATTTAGAAATTGGGAATCCAATCTAACTGTACAATCAATGAATATATGGGTTGATTTATCTCACACTGAAACAGACATGTGAATTGTCTTGTTGAAGTTTCCCTGTACTACCATCTAGGGAAACAAGACCAATGGCCAAGATGAACTTCATGTCTACATTTCACATAGCAAAGTTAGACAAATCCTACCCTTAGTGTTCTCCCGAAGGTGAACTTTCACCTAAGAAATAGATTATTTTAGAATCCAAAATCTTCCACATCCTTGTTAAAATGAATGTCTTATGAGCTCTTAAGAGATTTTGAATATTTTTACCAAACAGAAATAAACCTGAACAGGAATATATTTGTAATTGTCATAACTGAAATAGCCGCTGGACGTTTATAAAAGGCAGTGAGGTTTTGTTTTCATAAAACCATCCCACAATTACTTTTCAGAACAGAAAATTTGTGTTTGTTGAGCACTACTGCTCAAAGACTTTAGATCTATTAACATCAACGAGGATACGCTGCTCAGGCTTCACTGTAGTTCAGTCAATGATTCTTTGCTTTCTTCAGGAAAATGTTATGATGCAATATGGACAGTTGAAAGAACACTATCTGCTTCTAAGTTTTAACCTGCATCAAGAGATCTCTCCAGTAAATAAACACCATTGCAGATGTAACGGAGGAAGTATGGATTTTAGGATATTGAATACTATGAAATAATACTTTAAATTAGAGTGGATGAAGAAAACCCCTGAGAAACAAATGTAAAATATGGAAGAGAGAATTCTCCACCTGGCACATCACAGTTAGAGTGATCAGGAACTGCCTTCAACCCTCTGGCAAGCAAAGGAGAAAGAAAAGCTCGCAAATGCTTAGGTAATTATTATTATCTTTTTTAATACATAATCATCTGGAGTTTGTGCCAGAAACCATTCATCACCCATCTGTGGCCATGCACAGAAGTTATCACAGCCTAAAAGCTGGCGTAATACACTACTGGCTGTGTGACAGCTGGTTAGAAGACAGACTGCAGAAAAATCTGTGATTAGAGGATGGAACCTGGGCGTTCAACCTACAAACCTTTCCCAGGCTCTTATGTAAGTAGTCATGGTAGATCAATGAATTTACTTGTAAGGAACTGACCTTCCATCATAAGCATAGCATTTTGCTAAACAGCTTAACCTCTAGGAATGTAAAATCATGGCCTCTTTGAAAATTCATGAAATATGAGTCTAAGCATAATTTTGTTTATTTAAAGTAACATATGATTACAATTGTCATATTGATCTATATGCTTAAAATGCATCTTTATGTAAACTATAACATACCCTACCAATTTTATTTTTACCAAAAGAGAAATTAGAACTGTGATGAATTCTGAATCTTTGTTTTGCATAAATACATCAGCAATTTCAAAGAAACATTTAGACATAGCAAGAAAATAGTCTGATCTTTTGGTGAGTCTGTTCCACACAAATGAGAAAACTTCTGTGAGAAAAGGGAACATTCCAGACATGTCTTCGTAGATTTTGTGATTTCAAAAAAAAATAATAATTGGTTACTATGCTTGACATTCATTATCACTAACTTTAGCCTAAACTAATCTCTTCCTGGACTTCTTTCATTCAGTAGAAAGACATAAGTTCCTCCAAGGCAAGACAAAGTAGCAACTAAGCTTTAGGCAATCTGAATTACATGGGTGGTGAAACATTTTTCCTGTTGGCTGCAGAGAGAGCCAAGGGAGCTGACCGATATCTGCAAATGCTTCTTCTCCACTCTCCCTTCTCTGCGTAGGTGGGTCTGAGTAGGCGCTGGTGGAGTCATGGCAGCCAGAATGAACACACAAACTTCACTACCTGAGGCCCACCTTGGGGCAATGTTCACAGTCATAAACTGTTTTTGATGTCAGTTCAGATGCAGAGGTTAACACTCTCTGCAGATGTAGAAACTGTAGTTCATTTGCAGGAAGGAAGTTCAAAGTAGAGGGAACTAGATGGAGCAACAAAATCAGGTGCATCACACTGAAGTGAAAGGATCAAAGTGAAACAGGAGGGCAGCACAAGCTCCAGCCTCCTCCAACATTTTTCTGAAATGTTTTTCTTCATGACTGCTCACTCAGTGAGTCACGATAACAGATGCGGGGTCTCAGAGCTGTGGTGTGATCTCACCAGTGTTCACACAACACTTCTGCTATCACAGTTTGATATTTTGAAATTCTGGTTCGAGTTGTCTAACTGGAGTTATTACACTTAGTTAAATGGCGAGCATAGAATGTATTTCTTTGTACCACTTAATATCCATAAGACATTTGACAACAATAAAAACATGAAAATATGTTACTTTTCCCTCAAGCAGAAACAATACTTTGGGCCAACACTGCACTGAATTACTATGCAAGGCAGATGTTCCATTTGAAGTTAGGAGGATGTAAGTCAGCTCAAGATTTTTCAACCTGTCTGCACCACACCTACGAACAATGACCACTTCCATGAGGTTTTCAACTTCAGGGAACCAAAGCTCACACAGACTTGAAAACTGTGAACTGATACCGCTGACATCACAAAGAAACCAACCTCTTTGCTAACTACCATTAGAACAATTCCCACAGAATTAGCCATAAAGTTTCACTACTCCGATCTGAAAACAACGTGTCTTAGCAATCCCCCTAGTACAGTTATTTCTCCTTTAGTTTCTTCAGTTTTTTAATCTATCACTTCTAAAGAGCTTTAGGTAAATCAGTTGTGTAATGGCTTTATCTGAAAAACAGGAAAAAAAAACCCCAAACCTATTTCTCTTTTGCTTTATGACAATTTATATCTTATGATCTCCTCTATTTTCAGAAAAATGTTTTTATTTATTTGGAGTGATGTTAATTTTGCTGTGTATTTATAATGCTGTCTCTGTGTGTGTATATATTTTATATATATATATATAAAAAAAAAAATTACTATCTAATGACCTCAACTTTCTAAGCTTATATTCCTTCTTCAGAGATTTCAGAGATGATCATCATAGGTAAGGGTATATTTCTGCATTAATTTGGAAAGGATTTTGTTTTCAGCAACATGACAATTGCCATGTCTTAACAGAAAACCAATGTTCTCTCCAAACACCTGTACTGCGACATTTTTGAACTGCAGCTGCAAAACCAGAAAGCTAGTTTGTTGTCTTATGTCTGTCAAGACACATCTGCAGGGAGACATGTCAAGAGACAGGCAATTCACATTTCCAGCATATTGTAATATCTTTAACCTTATTATTAGTCAGAGGCAAATTTTTTTTTCTTTTTTTCCCTGTCCTTCAAAACATTTTGTATAATGATGTCTTTCCACAATATATTTTCCTCCTTTTCTCATTGACAAGGGTAGATAAGGATGCCTAAAAGTCTCATTTTGAACCTTCGTTCTATTCTTAGCAATATTGATTAACCACTTTTTTTTTTTTTTTTTTTTAATTTCTATTTTTCTTCTAATGCTGTCTCCTACTTTGAGTATTGCATTCAGTTCTGGTAACCTCCTCTCAGCAAAGTGATGCGGCACCATCATTTTATTAAATCTTATGTAGAAGTAAACTGAACACTTTTTCAGCATGGAAATATTTTATTTGCATTTTTTATTTTCTATTTACATATTTTTAACCCTAATTTGCACTGAGCAGATGTTATTATTTAACAATCCACAATGATTCTTAGGTCAAGTGATTACAGATATTTTAGAATACATCATTGTGAACTACTTTAACTCTTCATTTAGTTATAGACTCTACGATTATTTACAATCAATTTCATTCTTATATGTTGTTCCACCATCTGTCTTTTTCAGGGCACAAGGGCTCATACTTTCAGATGAATCTGGAGTAACTTAATGTCTAAATAAACCAAATACTGTCAGATTCATCAACCTGAAATACACAAAGGAGGGATTCAGTTTAAAGATACAAACTGAGGACAGAAACAGAAAAGGACATTTTCTTTCCCATTTTTTGCATATAAATTTTCCAATTCTAAAAGAACTTGGAGATAATAAATTTAAAACTGAAAATGAGGTATTTTCACATTTATTGTGAACAGGACACAGTTTGACCCTGGAGAGCAATTTCTTACCTCTAAAATGGGCAGAAATCTAACCTTTTGAATAGATTTTTTGGTATCTATATTAAATCAAAAAAATACACAACCCTAAAGCAAAGTCCTTTCTGAAGAAAGAAAAAGTACAACAATAATATCTGAAAACATGCTTATGAAAGCATATAAGGATATGAAAATATGCCTATATACAAACTTGATTTTGGGACATGTCCACCTACTGCAGTGATGCATCAAGTATAATAATTTCAAGAGATTACTGCAATATTGTAATACTTAAATAGATTAATGTAAAGATTTTACAAATTGCTGATGTCTTTGCATAATTAGAACAAAGCTGAATTACAACATGCAAAATGTAACACATGTTGGTAATAACTACTTCCAACTGTCTGGATCATTATAGCTATATTGTAATTAATTATAATAATCATGATTATGATTAAATCATTAACTTTAATAGATTATGGATAATTAAGAATAATTTCATTCCATGAGTTAGTTTTGTGTATACATGCAAGTGCAGATAGAAATGAAGTTCTTTATAGGTTCAAAGATTTCACCATCAACCCTAATTACATGTCAGTGGTGTACTTTAAATCTTCTGAATCAAGATGGAATTAGTGTGCTTCACTAAATAATTTGTAAGACCCTTTGATTTTCCTATGAAGTTTTATGACAGTTTTACATATCATATGGCTCACTATAAAACAGAAGTATGTCAAATTTGAAGAATCTCTCAGCTTTGAACTTCACAACCATTTAAATATAGAATTAAAAAATGTTTTAATATGACACTTCTCCTAGACTACTTTTCCTGTCATTAGATCACAACAAAAACACATTCAGAAGTAAAATATATAAAATTTTTAAGTACAAGAACTAATCATTTGAGAACTAAGTATTCAATTATAATACAATTTTAATAGCTCTTCTCAACCAAAATATGTGAAACATCACTTAACACAGTAAATATTGAAAGTGTGTGGTATATAATGGAGAACTCAGTTATACAGCATTTATCATTTAAAGAACAACACCCATCATAGCTTTCAACATTAGTTTTCATTAATGGGATAGCATTAATGATAAATAATACTGATAATAGCATTCATTTAACCATGTGTACCTACTGTTCTGGTACATTTCTAAAAATACTGTGCAATATGCTGGTGTTTTATCCATTGCATGGTTTAGCTCCACTCTGCATAGAAACAGGCATTTATAACTATGGAAGATACGTTGATCTTTACAGTGTTCCTTCTAAATTCCAAATTTGATTTGGGCCATACTCCCCCCTATCTTGCCTCGATTTCTGGGCATTTTCTGTCTCTGTAATGATTTTCAGCAGCGAAGGACAGAAAAAAAGTCTGTGTGTAGAGAAGCATGTATGCAAGCTTTCAGGCTTCTTACAGTTTTGGTTTTTCACCCTTTCTCTTCGTATGTACATTATGAATCAGAGTCAGTCTTAGCCTCTGTTGTTCACTCGAACTGAAGCCCGGGAGAAAAGCACGTATTCAGCAAATAATACTGAAATAATGATTTTAGAACAAAATATTACAAAAGAAGACTAAAGTCAATTCATCTGAGATGCAGAGCCTTTCATCTCTCATTTGCCAGACTTAAGCCAACAAGCTCAGCAATGCCTTACAGTCAATACTGTCTGATGAGTGTTTGGTGGCCTATGAGAAATGAATAAATAGTCTATTTCAGTTGCTTCTAGACAGAATTTCCTGTTGCAGAAAAATATACTAAAAATTCACCAGCAGCCTTCGATGGAAAGAAAAGGAGCACTAAGTATTTAGAAAAAGTGATCTGCTGTGGCCCTCAGTAATGCTTCCAGGCAGAGTTTGATAGATACTAGTAGAGTTTCCATCAGTCTTACTTTTTTTGTACTGTTGCTGGATATAGATGAAACACTTGCTCAGAGGATTTTCACAAATACTGATAGCATTCCCTTTAAAATTATATCAGTTATAAGGATTACTGATTTTATTGGAGAGCTGATGAATAAATACAATGATATAAAGGTTTTTACAAAGAATTAATTAAAGTAGGCCTCATAGAAGGTGCAAGCAGATACTGTCTGGAAAGAATGTGCTTACAAGGTTGAGACAACAATGTGAGAGTAATAGTCCTAGTATATGTATAAATATATATATACAACTACATATACATACATGTATGTATAAAGAGAATAAGGGAAATCTATTTGCTGGCTGCAGGGTGACCCAGTGCCCTGTATTAAAGATTTAATTTTAAACAACCAGTTGGGAATGCAAGTGATTTTATAATGCTATAAAAAATTAGAGTAAAAAATGAAGTAGACTTTGAATTTTGTAAGGAAGCCTGTTTACCATTGTGACAATGTCTTGCCATGTCCATAGGATAAGTAATCAATAATTTTATCATTCAGTTCTCCTGTGCATTGTCATTTTTCAAAGTCACAAAATTATTAAGGAAGGTTTTATTATAAAAATAATAACTTGTATTTAGATTAAGATTCTGAGAATTGCCTACTAATTTTGTGGAGGAACCAGAATTTACATATTAGGGAAAAAATAAGCATAATTTAAACAGGAATCTCATGTTTGTTTGAACTCCAGGCAAGCTTACATCAGACTTTTAATGAATGATGACTTGACAGTGCAGCTGAGGGGATACTGGGAGAAGGAACAGAACAGCAACATGACAGGAACAAAAAACGGGTAGGGGAAAGAGAACAATTCTTTGAAGAAAATTAAAGAAGCAAGAAACAAAAGAAAAAAGTGACAAAAAAACCCTTTTCAAAAATGATTGTTGACAAAGACATAAAAGTAACCTCACAAAAAGTAAGAGTAACCTAGCAAAATATTAAAACATGAGCATTGACTTAAAAAGAGGCAACTGTTCTGAGATCAATGCTCAAGAAAGTACAGTTTATGTACAGTTAAGATCTAAATGATTAAAAGGATGGAACACAATGACTCTTCTACAATAAGAAAGGTTCAGATTTGGTTATTTTCAATGAACCATTCTCAGTTCTGTTCCAGTCAGGGAAACTTCGTGTAATTCCCGTTCCAGTCAGTAGAACTCCGCGCTCGTTTCGCGGCGGCCGCCTCAGGGAGGCGCCCCGCCTGTTTCCACAGCCGCCCCCTTCCCGCCCGCCGGCGCCAAGCGCCGTTCCCGCTTCCGCGCGCGCGGCCCGTGCCGCCAGGGAAACGTCCCGCCCCACGACAGCCCGGGCCGGGGGATTCCATGTGGCACCCGGACCGAGATGAAGACGCAAACGCGGTCAAAT
>JAVJGI010000060.1:87771708-87801849 GCA_035590275.1 Ibycter americanus
CAGCCCGGCGAGCAACCTGCCAGCGCCCGCTCGCCCTGTGGGCTCCCGCCGGCCCCCGTTCGAGTAACGGCAGGAAGGCTTGGCAAAGGAAGGGAAGAAAACACCACAGCAACTCATAGTGTATGAGACACATACATAACAGGAGAAGTCCTAACTCTGTTAATTAAGAAGTTTACAAAAAGCAAGATAGTGGACAAAACTGTGCACTACTTTAATAGTCTGACAGACCTGAACCTGGCTAAGTATAAAGGTGGAGTAAAAAAATCACCCTGTATTGATACACACTGCAGAGTATTCCCTAGGGCTCTGTGGGAATCATGGTTAATTCCCATTGTATTTGCTATGTTCTTTATTAACAGCCTGGAAGAAACCATACATTCATTACTTTTACAGATGCTTCTGATTAATCAATTGATGCTTGCAAATCTATTTGATAATGCAAAACATTATTTTGTACTAGATGCCAAATGTTACAACAATGCTACGGGAGATGCTGTAAACAGGGTAACAACAACATTTAAAAAATACTTAGAGGGATGATAAAATGTAGACCAAAACCATGAAAATTGACATACCTGAATTACACATCTACAGTATATCTGCTCAACATGGTGGAGTCAGGAAGCAGCAATTACAAAAAGACCTCAAAGTAGGAGAGGACAACAAAAAAGGTGTCAATAGTTTATAAGCAGTTGCAGATTTACTGGTGTGTGACAGCCGTTGGGAGGGCTGAGTGGGCTGTAGTACTCCCAGTGTCTTCGTCCCCTATTAACACTACTTGCTGCAGCAAATGCACCTCTAAGCTCAGAAGTTTAGAACTGCACAGCTGTGCAGCCATCTTTCCTTCAAAATAGGGCTTTTCAGTAGTAACAGTACAGGTACTAAACTCTAGGGAAAGGCA
This sequence comes from Ibycter americanus, assembly GCA_035590275.1. Taxonomy (NCBI): domain Eukaryota; kingdom Metazoa; phylum Chordata; class Aves; order Falconiformes; family Falconidae; genus Ibycter; species Ibycter americanus. The sequence continues at coordinate 87,772,610 of JAVJGI010000060.1, forward strand.
ATTACTTAATTAGTTGGATATAACCATAAGAATTCCTTTAAAAAAAAAAAAAAGATTTAATACTCTGTTATAATTCTATGAATTTGTCTGAGCAATGTATAATTCAGTGTTTGAGCACTGTTTTTAACTCTTTAAGAGATGCAACACCAAGATGTGACAGTAATTTCCCAAGGTGGTTCACACAAGTATTAGTCACTCTTTTTCTGGACTTAGGCTGATCCCTGATTAATTCTCCCTGTGAAAAAATGAATTCGTAACTCAGAGACACATTTTTTCACCAACACATTGATCAATATACATGCTGAGGATATCCTGGGCCCAGCTTCAACATCCTTATTAACAGAGATTCTGAACCTAAACCTGTAATCTCTACTACTGAGCTCTCAGACATTAGGGTGACCACAGAAAGGAAAGCTGAAGTTCCTCACCTTTGTAGGACATTACTGTTCATAACACTAGAAATTTAGAAGCCTTGTAAAAATACTGACTTTTATCTTCTGGTTACAACATTCATACACCAGTTAGAAGATACGGACTTTATTTTTCAATTAATGATCAAATATCGAAATACAAAATAGAAAAACATAAAGAGTAAAAATAAGAGACATTCTCACCAAAATTATCTTGTTATTATAGGGTTGAAGGACTGACTTCACATGAACTAATTTAATTACTTTTTCTCTTTTTTGCTTGGTGGAAATTAAAGACTGCAAATTAGAAAGCCAATTGGTAAGACAAAATTATTTCCTGCTTTTTATTTTTAGAGTTAATTCTTACACTTTCATTTCTACTGCTTTATTTCCCTTTTAAAAATCCCCAGATGGAAGCCAAATACGTTGTTTCGAGTAAAAAAATACACCTTATTCTTTTGTTATAAATACATCCATGCATAAACAAACCAGTTCTCTGTATATAGAGAGAAGCTTTTCTCATCAAAACAAAGTTGATGGAAACTTCATTTTGGTTAGATTGTATCAACCCTTATGTAATTTTTCAAGTTCGGCATTCAAAACAGAAAACAAATTCTTTCCCAGGCCTAATTAGGTTAAAAAGAACCCCTTTATTCTGAATATGTTTCCATCACCTTTAAGCTTGTAATTTTTTATTGTGATTAGTAGGAACCTGAATTGAAAGGTATACTTTGATCCAGTTTGTATGAGAGTTGTATTTTCATGGTCCTCAAAATGACCTGAAGGTTTTATGTCAGAGAATTGGTACAAAGTCTCGCTGCAGGTCTAGTTATGTATTCTTATACAGTAGTAGTTTAGAGCATCAGTTGGGTGATTGCACAGAATTGTACTACACTTCCAAGTAATTTAGTAAGATTTTTTTTCTCTTGCTGTACACTCTGATATGTAAATATATATTAAAACCAAAATTCAGCTCCTCATCTACAATAACATGTCTTAGCTTAATTATAGACAACAGAGTACAGTGATCTGCAAAAACTTATTTTCTAGCATTTAATGTTACTTAAGCAATAATACAAAATATATTACATACAGATGGGACTAGCTCAAGTCCCTGTATCACACTGTTGTCCTGTATTAGCTACATCCATATTACAGTGTTTCACAGTTAAAGAAAGTATTCAGTTGAGTGTTGTGTTTCATCATCCATAATATATTAAAGGTTAACAGTGGGTGAAATTTCCTTTACCAGACTTCAGTGTCTAGGACTCAATTCATTTGCTATCCCTGTAAGGCCTTCAAATCTGATATAGCACCTAAAAGAGACACATAATTTTTTTGGTTGACAACTAGAACCCATGTGGGGCACGTTACAACTTCCTAGATGGTTGTAAGCACCTCTGTTCAGACAACTCTATCAAGTTACTAGAGTGTAGGTACCCATATATGAATGAGTTGTCCATTGTCCTTAAGTGGGGTGAAAGGGATATCATTCAACTGACCTATTTTCTACATCCACATTAGGACAAGACAAATCACATACTGCAAGCACTTATGTCTCACCACTATCTCTAGAAGAAATCTATATGACTAGCTCAGCTCAGACTGTGTACTATATAGTCAGAAGTGAAGTGAAAGGAATCCCACTTATCATGATTAAGTGAAAGGAATCCCACTTATCATGATTTTCTGGTATGGCTAGGTTTTTTGAAAGATCTGTTGTTCATAAACCAACCTGCATAGCTTGACACTAAAAGCTTTTTCCTGTTTTGGGAGAAATGAAATGGCAGATTCTTAATAGTACATGGCATCAGATGTTCTATTCCAGACCATCTACTTTACAAGGAGAATCTGGTTGATCTTCTGAAGAGCTGACTATCATTTTCACATGCTAAATGTTAAAGATCATTCTATTTATATTAAGCAGTGGGAAATATACGATGTCAGTGGGTTTAAAACATCATGGTTTGCCAGGTGCATGGTATTGACATAAACATACTGTCCTATAACAAACAAAGTCCCTATCAGTAGAGGGCTTTTTTATACTTTGATCTCAATCTGTGATTATGTTGGCAATCTTCAGCAGTACTTCAAAGAATGGTCTACAACAAATATGTTTAGGTGATAGTTTCATCAATGCCAGTGATTCAAATAACAGTTTCAATGGGAACAATATATTTTTTCAAAAAGTAAACAGATATAAACGAGAATGTCAGAAAAGAAAGCATCTTAAACTGGATTGAGTTATGAATTTGTATTTTGAAAAGTTTGACCCCATGCCGTAAGGAGAAATATAGGAAATTCTATCAAATCTTCTCTCATGGTGTAAGCCTGCTGGGCAGCTAAGCACCACACAACCACTCACTCTCCTCCCTAGTGGGATGGGGGAGAGAAACTAAAGGGTAAAAGTGAGAAAACTCATGAGCTGAAATAAAGTCAGTTTTATAGGTAAAGAAAAAGCCGTATGCACAAGCAAAGCAAAACAAGGAATTCACTCACTACTTTCTATCAGCAGGCAGGTGCTCAGCCGTCTCCAGGAAAACAGAGCTCCATCACACATAATGGTTACTTGGGAATGCAAACACCGTAACTTCAAATGCCCCCTCCTTCCTTCTTTTTCTTCCTCCAGATTTTATTGCTGAGCATGATATTGTATGAAATATCCATTTTGTCAGTTGGGGTCAGCTGTCCCGTCTGTATCCCCTCCCACCTTCTTGTGCACCCTGTCATGAATGAGTGGTTAGATTAAGTCACTTGAAGAATCACCACCAAAGGTGTAAGTGAAATAGCTTTAATACGAATCTGTGGGAGTGCAGTTTCACAAAGTTTGATGGCAAGGTTCACTATTACTTACCACATAGGGAAATCACACAAAGAAGAATCAAAATTAAGCTGGAATGATTAACACAGAGATTAGATGTAAAAGGGCAAAGGAGACCCTCCCATTGAGTCATGAAGTTCAGAGTGGACCCCTTGCTTTCTAAACTCTTAATAGATTTTAGGTGCAGCTAGATCCAATACTAGTCTCAGACTTGGACAACTGTTCATATCTAAAGAATGTAAGGAATAAGGGAAATCCTCCCATTGACTCAAGGGGTTCAGAGTGGACCCCCTTGTTTTCTGAGCTCTTGGTACAGCTTAGGTGCAGCTAGATCCAGTCTTAGGCTCAGACTTGGATGATGGCTTATGTCTAAAGGATATAAGGAATATTCACAGTTTAAGGTTGATCATAGGAATTTAGCAGAACCTAATCACTGACTGATTTATCATTTACAAAGCGAATCAAATGGGATTTATTTGAATTATAAAAGTGGCTTAACTATGGATTCAAAATGGTAGTACTGATACTAATTATGAAGTTACTAAATCAATTCACACACACATGCATACGGACACAAACGAATAGAAGTATAAAGATATGCATACAAAGGTATACCTGTTAAAAGTTCCCCTCAAGTTCAGTGAAATACATCAAATGCCTTTGCATTTCTCAATGGATGGAGGGTTGAGCCTCAAGAAGCAAGAAAATCAGCCCAGGCCCCATCTTCAGCTTTCAGCAGCAGCACCCCTAGTATCACAAACGTGGAAGTTCGCAAGCTTTGAGAGGTGTCCCACTCAGAGGAAGATGCTGTTCGCAACCCACTGCAGTCCAGGAGAGCTCAAAGAGCTTCACTTGGGACTCCTGTTTATAGGTTTGGAGATGATTGGCTTTAATTATCAGTAATTTTCCATCTTGGCCACAATCTCAGCTGATAATTAAATGGAGGTTTTGAAAATTTTGATTGACAGTGGTATTGTAGCACTTGGAGTCATAATAAAGTGTTCCCAGGCTTGTTCAGGGATGTTCAAGGCTGCCAGGCATTGCTATTCAGATAAGGAATGTTTCTGGTAGAGCCAGTGCAGTTTTCCCACCTCAGCAGTGCAAGACTTGCTGGTATGGTCAAGGGACGCTTATCTGCCCAACTCACCACACAGAGCCTGTGGCCTAGTGGGGATTCCTGAGACTGTGGAGTGACCAAGGCCAGGGAGCAAAATGCACCACCACACACCCCCAGCCTAGTCACTGCTGGGATTGTGATCAACCTTAACCTGTGAATATTCCTTATATCCTTCAGACATAAACCATTGTCCAAGTCTGAGCCTAAGACTGGATCTAGCAGGAGACAGAAAACTCCTTGACTTTGCATGAGCACTGCTCAGCAATAGCTAAAACATGCATGTGTTATCAACACTGTTTTCATCGTAAGTTCAAAACATAGCCCCATACAAGCTACTATGAAGAAAATTAAGTCTATCCAAGCCAAAACCAGTAATTTCCTAATATATTGAAATGTAAACTATACCTGAAATATCTCTTATTTTGCTTTTTTTGTCTCTCTGAACAGTATGCAGATATCAGTGTTGCAGTATGTATGATATATTGCTTAAATATTGTTGTATACAATGCATGTCATAAAAATGTTCTATTATTTTCTCATCTTTACTCCTTATATTAATTACATCTGTGCTGTGAGCTGTGGTGGGTTGACTCTGGCCAGCAGCAAAACACCCACAGATCCACTCACTCACTTCCCCTGCAGCAGGATGGGGGAGAGAATCAGAAAAGCAAGAAAACTGGTGGATGAAGTAAGAGATGGTTTATTAAATGAAAAAAAATGAAAAAAAAAAAAATATCCGAACCAACAAGCGATGCACAGACAATCACTCACTACCTCCTACAAGCAGATCAATACCCAGCCAGTGTCTGATCCACAGCTACTTTCGAAAGATCAAACTCCCAGTTTTTATTGTGGAGCATGATGTCGTATGTTACAGACTATTCTTTCAGTCAGTCTGGATCAGCTGTTCAGGCTGTGTTCCCTCCCAGGCTCTTGCCCATTGCACCGTACTCACTGAAGGTGGGGGGCAGAGTAAAGAATGGCGAAAGCCTTGGTGCTGTGCAAGCACTGTGCAGCAGCAGCCAACCATTGATGTGCTACCAACACTGTTTTGGTAACAAATCTAAACCACAGCACCATATGGGCTGCTAAGAAGGAAGTTAACTCCATCTCAGCCATGCTGAGCGCAGGAACACAGCACAGCGGTTTCATGCAGAATGACTTGCCATGGCAAATAATATTTAATACATTAGTTAGTTCATTATAGATGTCTTTCTTTTGAAGGTTGTGAAGGTTTCTTCAAGACATTACTTCCTGTTACACAGTTGTATATTATTTTTGGGAAATCTCATTCCAGTTCTAATAGTAGATCCTGGTAAACATTTGGATTTCCTAAATTCTGCTGGTTTCATGTAACTTAAGAGTGGTCACAACAGTTTCTTCCCACCCCCACCCCACCCTCTTCATTAATATGGGACACTTCTGATTCTGAAGAAATGCTAAGAAGTAGCATAAACTCCTAGAGCTGAAGTTACCTCTATATAGTCATTAGCAGTAAGATGTCTCAAGCTATATGTCTACTATATATCTACACTGGAGGCCCGGTTTGCCTGTGTTTTCCACCAGTTATGTTTACACTTAAACACAAGCCTCAAAGCTTCACAGAATATTTCCCAGAGGCAAGACAAAATGGCTAGAAGGTTTAAAATGCAGAAGCAAGAACATGAGGAGAATTACTTTTCCAGTTCAGTTGATGAAGGAAAAATTAGGAGAGAGCATGGAAGGAGAGAGAAAAAAAGACCACAAACCCCAGCATTTTATTTTAACACAACATGTGTTTTTTTTTCTTTTTTATTCTTATTGAAAAAATGGTCCTAACAGGTATCATATGGAATGAATGAAATACTCTTCTTTCAATTATTTAAGGAAAACATGGCAATGAAATTTAAAGAACACACCCAATTCTTTCAGCTGGGCTATCCCCCTGCTGCCCAGCTGCCCAACATTTAAAGCATCATCCCAATATGTCAGACCCCAGGCTGGAAAGTGATAGCCTCAGCTGTAATTTTTTGCCTAATTTAAATAATTATTTAGTGATCTTGGGAGAATTACTCTAAACCGGTTGTCCTGATACATAACTGAAAGACAAGAAATCCAAGTCTGATCTGTAGAACTTATTTTCCATCTTTTTCAAGTGCTGAATTTAATAAGAAATATATATAAATATATATATATTTTACCCTTAATCATGTCTGTTAGAGATATTTTTGGCACAACTTTTTTTTAAGCTGGAGACAGATCATGGACATTTTCCATGGACAAAGCCTTTCACTTCAGAGGTTTCTAGAACTTCCAAATTCTAGTCTATACATCAATAAGTACTTAAACATTTTAAGGCGACATAGAACCCTTCACAGTTACCTCTTACCCAATATTTAAAGCACTTCTTAAAGGAAAAAGGACAGTAAAGTTTGGATTCAAAACTGTTCAGCTAGAGTAGAGAACTGTATCAATTTCAGTCTCCAGAATAAGTATGTTCAGTTTGTGAATCTAGATTTAAAAAGAAACAGTGACTTTTAATGCATTGATGATGATTTCTTTTAGACAAAAATAATTTTGGTTAAAAACCTGATAAGGAAATCACTTAGCTGTGATTAGTTAAATACTTTATCCTTTGATAAATGACTACGGCAAAACGACGGATTTGGACACGAAATTAAATTGATTTGGGATAGCTGCTTACAGAGCCCTTCCTTTGAACAGAGAAAACTTCTGGAAGAATGAGTGTTTATGGCTCTTTTTTGACTAAATTCCCTTCTTGCACTTATGTGATTTAGTAATTTTTTCCTCTGTGAGTTATATCTATATTCAGACATATTCATATGGAAAAATGTTAAGGAATACAAAGGGCAAGATTGCACTATTTCCCTTTTTTCCAAGAGAAATAGATTTTGTTTTCATTTTTTTAAATGATTGCTTTTGTAAGGGATTTTGCTTTGAATTGAAAATGAATAAAATTTATTTCAGTGTTATTTTGGTTAGTTATTTTAGTCAGTGTTGGTTTTAGTGTGTCAAACAAATATACTTGTATTTTTATCTTCATATTTATGTGTATATATATCTTTCTTTTTCATATTCCTGAATAGAGGTGCTTTATTAGGCATTTTAATAATTTTTTACAGTCCCTTTCCTTCTGCTGGAATCTTCTAACACCTTTTCTGGTTTATTTTCACCTTTTCTCTCTTTCTGCTGTAACATTCAAATTATTCCAGTAATAAAGAAACACAGGTCAGATCTTACGGGTTCACACTTTGGTGAGCTTAAGGTATGGCATGTATAAAGTTTAATTCTTTGTCAAATAAATACAAATCTACCCTTAAATTAGTGGTTATATGTGGTAAACATATATAATTTCTTTTACATCTCAAGCTGTATGAATCCAAATATGGGTAAAAACCTAAAATTGAAGTAATAACTAGTTTCCTTACTTGCAAAAATCAATCTTATGTGACAGATATTTTCAATTTGTTTTGAATTGCAGAATGAAGCAATGAAGCCTATATAGGACAGCATTAGCATAGATTTAACTAGGATGAAATCAAAATGATATGGTGAATGAAAATTTGAAAACCATTAGTTCTGACACAGCAACATCTAGTTTTCCTTCCATCTTTTACCCACAAAATGGTTTCATTTTTGCCCTTTTTTCCTTCCATTGGCAAGCATACTCTTCACAATGCAAGAAAAAGAAGAAGAAAGAAAATAAGACAATTTATTTCTTTCAAGTTCCCTAAATTCTTTTTTCATTATCTTGGGATACTCATGGATATTTTAGATCCATGTCTTCTTTCTTATGGTTTTCTTTCCAGCTGCTGGTGACATGACAAAATTGGTTGTTTAGTCTTTTTCTGCATCAGTAGTTCTGTCTTTGTTAGCTAAGGCATGTTTTTCATATCTTGTCAGATCGAAATCCTTGTACCCTATTTCACAAGACAAAGCTTCAGTAAAAAAAATAAAATTGCAAATTATATTCCTGTAGTTTCAGCAGCTTTTCACACTTTTACTATAATAAAGTGCCATTATCAAGAAAGAATCAGAAGTATTTTTATCAACAACATCAGAAAGAGAATTTTGCAGAGGCACAGCTCTCCTAGCTACAGTAAGCAGAGGAACAGTCGCTGGCAGAAATGCAGAGAACTGTCCCTCTTGTAAGTGTAAATGTACAGGCAGATATATCAGGATTTCATCCACTTCTTAAGAAGCCAGAAGACTTAGACAATGCTGCCTTTCAAAGTTACTTCAAAAGGCAGGGGGTGGAGAAAATCTTTTTTCACTTTTGCATACCCCTGGATTCTGTTCTCTTCATAGTGATAATTTGTTTCTGCCCAAAAGAACTCTGTGTTCAAAACAAATAGCAAACTTTTAGAACTTCATACCTGTTTTGTAGAAGGGACAAAAGAGCTTCCCATGGTATTGTTACAGAAGGACAGCTGCCTTAGTGTTGACTCACTGTATAATGCCCTGGACTGGTCAAGAAGAAACCAGGGAAAGATGAGAAGAAAAAAAAAATTTGGAGACTAACAACCTGACTGATCTAAGCTCTGTTTAATTTTAGCAGACATTACTGTTGAAAACATTTCGGTCCATCATTATAGATACGCATGTATATCTTCAGACAAATAGTTGGTATGTAAGTGACCAGTTCCTCTCCTTTTTGCTCTTACAGTGAAGTCAGGGAATCTGTTATTCCAAATTATAGCATTTCAATATACTATGATAATGTGTGATGACTATACCAAGCACATAGAGAAGTAACTATTCCTATGAACAAAATTACAAGCTACATCTGTGGTATGCAGGCTCACTCTTTTCTGCTGCTGTAGAACCTAATTAGGAAACTGTGTATGACCAAACACTGTAATACTTTCTGCTATATTTCCTATTCTAAACAGTATATACTGCTGTTAGTAATCAACAGAATTTCAGAAGCAAGTAAAAACTAAATTAAAGAGTTTGCAGAAAATAAAAAAAATAAAGGTGAGAATTACAGGATGATTTGAAGTACAGCTGAGAGTAGGAGACTCAAGTTTTCATATGCTTGTTTTTGTCTGAACTATACTTTAAAAGAGAGGAGTCAATACACAAAAGATATCTTATTCGAGCAAATGAAGCCTTTAGCTGTATTTTCAATCATTTCACTGCTTAATTTTTTGCTGAATAAACAGCAAAAAATATCTTGTGAAAAAGAGCACAATCTATCCACATATAACTGAACAATAATAGCATACATTGTTCTTGTAGAATAATAAGGTAGACGCTGTCATATTGGACACTTAGAGCTATTCAGACAAGGAAATTATCTGGATCACAAATGTCTTCATTGAAATTTGTCTACCATATGATGGAAAGCTGCTGCCCAGGTAGTTTGGCTGGCTGAATCAGATATGATCAAATCAGTTCTTTCCTAAAGACATGATCTAATTAAGACAAGAGGTTAGAATCAATTGAACTCCTTTTAAAACAGTTCGGCTTCTTTCAGAAAGACTTCTTAATTTGGTAACCACTATGAACTCCAAATAAGAGCATGAAAGTTTAAAAAATGTTTTAATAAAATATAGCACATTGATATAAATGGAGCAATGAATATTTCCTTATCATCTCTGTTGTGTTTTAACCCCAGCTAGCCCCACAAAGCCCCACGCACCCACTCACTAACTCCCCCCACAGTGGGATGGGGTAAAGGATTGGAAGACGCTCAACTGAAGTCAAAATAAACATTGATATTTTTTAACAACGGAAGGTCTAGCTCTTTACTCTGAAGAACTTTTTTTCCCTTTACCTTAAAGTACCTGCTGATTAGTTTATACTTTTCAGATGCTGTAGTGGTCACTCTTCTATTTCATATCATTTGATCCACCAATATATTTCATAGACTTCCATCTGCAGCAGCTTTTTCCCTTAGGAAAACTCACACATATTATTCGATGGTACTGACAGTATTTTCTGTTTCCAAAATATTGCTTTCCTTAGTCCCTTACAGGAACTGCAAACAAGAACTTACTGAAAAATCTATTTTTCTACATTTTTACCATTTCTGAAAGGAAAGCAAATGTATCAATTTTATTTGGTTTACCTTATTTATTTATTTTTAGTTTCATCCTGTTAATCACTAGGTCACTGCCTGTTTTAATCTTTGTTTTTATGAAACATTTTCCTTTCAGTGAATATATGTATCTCCATTACCCTCCATTACCTCATCTTGGAGGTCCCTTCAGATGGCAGCATGACCCTCTGATCTATCACACACTCCCCTGTTTGCTGTCACCAGCAAACTTTCAGGATACACTGCCCTGTCATTCTGATCATGTTGAATAGGATTGGACCCACTATTGACACCTAGAGTACACCAGTAGTTACCGCCCTCCAACTCAACTTTATGCCACTGATCAACCACCCTCTGGGCCTGGCCATTCAGGCAGTTTTCAATCCACTTCACTGTCTGTTCATCCAGACCATACATCAAGACGTTCTCTTTGAGGATCTTATGAAAGACTGTCGAAACCCTTACCAAAGTCTAGGACAGCAATATCAACTGCTCTTCCTTTGTTTATGCAGTTATGTCATCAGAGTAATTTATCAAATTAGTCAAGCATGGCTTCCCTCTTTGGGAATCAATGCTGACTTCTCCCAGTCACCTTCTTGTCTTCCATGTGCCTGGAAATGGTTTCCAGGATCAGTTGTTCCACCACTTTCCCAGGTATCAAGGTGAGGTTGATTGGCCTGTAGCTCTCTGGGTCCTTCTCCTTGAAGACAGGCATGCCATTTTCCTTCCTCCAGTCCTCAGGCACCTCACCTAATCACCGTGATTGTTTGAAGATTGATATCGCCTCACAATGGCAATAGCCAGCTCTCCGAGCACTTGTGGGTGCATTCCATCCAGGGTCCATGCTCTTATGTATGTCTGATTTGCTTAAGTATTCTATAACCTGATGCTTTTCCACCAAAAGTGTATCATTATTGCTCCAGACTTTCCCCCTCATCTCCAAATCCTTGGGTCCTGAAAGCAAGTCTCACTAGTAAAGACTGAGGTGAAGGCAGCATTCAGTACCTCAGCTTTTGCCATGTCTGTGTCACCAGGACCCCTGCCTCATTCAAGCAACAGGCCCACTTTTCCCCTTAGTCTTCCTTTGCTACTTACGTACTTACAGAAGCCCTTCTTGTCACCTTTGACACCCCTTACCAGATTCAATTACAAGTGGGCTTTGGTTTTCCTAACCACACCTCTGCATGATCAGTGCCTCTATATTCCCCCAAGTTATCTGCCTCTGCTTCAACCTTCTGTATACTACCTTGTTATGTTTGAGTTTTGCTAGTAGCACCTTTTTCATCCATGCAAACCTCTGGACATTTTTGCCTGATTCCCTGCTTTTTGGAATGAACTGTTTGAGCTTGAATAAAGTGATCCTTCAATATCAACTAGCATTTCTGCTCCTTTCTTCCCACTACAGCCATATCACCTGTCATTTTTTCAAGAAGATACTTGAAGTGGCTGAAATGTAATCAAATCCAGGACAGTAATCTTGCTTTTGACCTGCTTCCCCCTTTCATGATCCTGAACTCCACCATCCCATAGTCACTTCCTTTGACCTTCATATACTCAATGAGCCCTCCTGATTTGTAAAGGTCCAACCAAACTCCTCTCCTCACTGGATTCTCTATCATTTGGGTCAGGAAGCTGTCATCAGTACTCTTCATGAACCTCCTGCATTGCTTATGCTGTGCTGTGTTGTCCCTCCAGCAGATGTCAGAGTGGTTGAAGTTCTCCATGAGGACCGGGATCTGCAATTTTGAAGTTACTACCGGTCTATATAAGGCCTCATCCATTTGTTCTTCCTGGTCAGGCAACCTGTAGCAGATACCTACTGCAATGTTACTTTTATTGCTCTTCTTTTTTAATCCTTACCCATAAGCTCTCTGTTGGCCAGTCATCCATCCCCAGGTACAGCTTCATGCATTCCAGCTGTTCTTTCACATGGCAACTCCACTTTCTCACCTTCCTGGCCTGCCCATCCTACAGAGCATATATCTCTCCGCTGCAGCATTCAAATCACCTGAGCAATACCACTGCATCTCAGTGATCCCAACAAGATTATAACCCTTCAACTCAACTGCATTCAGATCTCTAGTTCTCGCGTTTATTCCCCATGTATGTGTGGGAGTGTACAGACACTTCAGAAAGACACCCCAGCATGCTGATTTTCCAGAAAATGTCTTTGGGGTGTTTCCCCGTAATGTTGCCTTATAGGTACTTCCTTCTTTATATGTAAATACTTGAGGTGACCAAACTTAAACCCTGTTTTGTTGATTTTGTGCCCCCCTTCATTCACATCACTCCAGACTCCATGCTTGTCAACACTGTTATCAATCCCTCACAAGGTTGCTGGTAACTCTCTCCCTCTCTCATCTTTCCTAGTGTAAAGCCCTTCTTAACCAGGTCAGCCATTCTGTTGGCAAAGATACCTTTGACCCACTTAGCGACGTGGATGCCATCTCTCCCGAACAGACTGATCCTCAAACAGGGTCCCCTGGTCACAGAAGCCAAAACTACAGGTTACTGACACCAGTTCTGCAACCTGCAGTTGACATGCAGTACCAGCTCCATCCTCCTCACACCCTGTCCCCTCACCAGCAGGACAAAGCCACCTGGGTCCCCATGCCCCTGACTATTGATCCCAGAGCTCTGTAGTCAATTTGATGCTCTCCAGATTGCCCCTAGCAGCAGCATCGGTGCCCACACGGAAAAATGGCAGGGGATAATCATCAGAAGGGTGGTCAAGCTTCAATAGCCTCTGCTCAAAATCCTGCATCCAGGTCCCCAAGAAGCAGGAAACATCCCCAGATGACAAGTCTGAGTGGCAGATGGGTGCCTCTATCCCCCACAGCAGGGAGTCATCACTGCTATCATTTGCCATTTCCACCTGGTGCTCCTCTGTGTCTCAGGGTCAATTAGCCCAGATGCTTTGCTTGAAAGCACACCCAGCTCCTGCTTGGCCTTAAGGACAATGAACCTGTTCCACAGTTGCAAGCCTGAGGCAGAACAAGAGCCCTCCTCTTGGTGCCAGAAGTGACCACCCTTCAGCCTTTGTCTTCCTCTGAGTTTCCACTTACCATTCTCCTAGGGACAGACTCTGCCTTGGATCTCCACTACACTCAATGCTCAGGCCTCTGAGGCTGTAGGATTTCTAAGTAGATCCTGTCCATCTCTATCTCTCTCTCTCCTCTCCTCCCTCTCCCTCCACCCCCCCATCCTTTTTCTCTCTGGTTCCTTGCAGACTGTTTACTTCCTTCCATAACTCCTCCATTTGAAAAGGGGACTGTGTCTCTCTCAGAGGGGGGCCCCAGGCACTCCCTCCAGCCTAGGACTCACAAGACTGTACCCACCATCTGAAGCTCTGTCTGGTTTGAAACCTCTGCCCTGGCAGGGACAGCTGCTCCAATGCCTGCTGGGCAACATGCCCCGTGGTGTGCTGCCACCACCACACCTGAGAATGTTTATGCTGATTATGAAATGAGATGAGACCGCTTCTTTGCACCCTGCTGTATGAACTGCTGCACCTGTTAACTGTGCTTTCTTAGCTACGCTGTGGTAACTGTGCTCTTTGCCTAGCTTTTATGTCAGCCTCGCCCTAGCACCAGCTAAGAGGGTTCTTGGCCCTCCCTAATTAGCTGTCAGCTAGAGCAAAGGTTGCAGACACGCTTGAGCCAAAGGCAGTTGACCGAGCTCATTAGAGGCTACTGGAGCTTCCTTGGGTCCTTATCTCTGTGGATCCCATTGTCTTCTCCTTACCTGGCAGTTGTGTTCTCAATCGTGCCTCTAATTTACAAAATCAACAAACACAAGGCTGGAGCAGAGATCACTATTCGTACTGATCTTCTATTTCTAGGCAAATAACTTCACTTTCCTGAAGTGAAGAAGAGGAAGACATTCTGTTTTCAACCTCTCACTACATTTCCAGTTTGGTTTGCTTCAGTGATTTCAAGCTTACTGACATAAGGACTTTCTCTGTTTGATAATCCGTGGGAAAAATGTCCTTCCTAAGGTTAATTTACTAGATCATTCTTTTCTTTTTTCTTCTTTTTTTTTTTTTTTGAACCTATTTTGTCTTCCACACTTGACCAAGTGACTCATATCAGTCTGTTCTGTTCTTGTGTTCTCCTATTGACATCACCTCAGAAAACATGCCAGCTGAGCAGACTGATGGGTTGTATTTATTTATCAAATTTCACAAGATAGATTTAGCACTGTTCATGAGTAACTCCCACTGATTTTTGCTGTATAATAATAAATGAACAGGGCATGACTCTTCATCATCATCATTTAAATGGTTGTCACATCAGAGCTGAAAGTGTTTTGTTTTGGTTTTTTAATTATTATTTTTAAAGACATCAGAGGCTAAGGGTACAAAAGAATACAGGCATTTACATTCCTGTTTATTCTAGCTTTGGTCACTGATGTCCAAAACTGCCATCCTCAATCACCCAATTCAATGGCACTGAATCCTGGAGACGTCCTTTTTTTACACTGCAGTATTATTGATATACTTTCTGGGCATGTCAAACAGTATTTCAATTAAACATCGATAGAGCTTATTGGACTAATACCTAACCCGTTCCCAGTTTCCTCAGGAACTGCAGACTTAGCATTCTTCTATATTGTCTGAGTGTCCTATATATGTCCTATGTTTTCTGAAAGATTTAATCAAAATAGGTTCCATGGCAGTGTCACTACTTTTTTTAATTCAAGAACTAAATAGTTAGAACTCAAAATTATGATTTAAAAATCTTGCTTTCAAATCATTCTTCTGCTTTAATATGTTCTGTTCAGAAAGACAATGTAAGGTT
Source organism: Ibycter americanus (assembly GCA_035590275.1). Taxonomy (NCBI): domain Eukaryota; kingdom Metazoa; phylum Chordata; class Aves; order Falconiformes; family Falconidae; genus Ibycter; species Ibycter americanus. The sequence continues at coordinate 87,787,800 of JAVJGI010000060.1, forward strand.
TAAGTCCTGTGTATCATTAGTTTGGAAAAAGTAATAGTGAGAAACCCACAGAGCTACTGAAGCAGAAACTAAACACAAATGTCTTCCCTTCTGAGTGACAGCTCTAATCAGTAAGCTAGAAAGTCACACACATGCATATTCTCTCCCTTGCTGTCTTTCTGTCTTTGGTCCAACAATCTTTGATTATTGCATGAAAAATGGAACAGTTTCAAAAGAAAGGAGTGAGAATGCCCTTGATCTGTGTATGTGTCCCTCAGGCAGAGAAAGACATTTTAACTGTACCTCATATGAGTATTCAACTAACCACTAAGTGATAAAAATGGGAATAGATAGGTACCTTCTAAACTAAAGGAATTTTATAATGTTATAAAATATTATTTAAGTATTTAAAAGAAAAAGAGGTTGTGAGTGTCATGCTTTTGGAAGGGGTTCAGAGGTACAACTCCCATAGCAGGAAAGTACTTCTCCAGGAGACAGAGCTTAGACACAGTCAGAAAGAAAGTCATACCCATGTCCTCAGATGTGACCTCTTTGCCTTCAGTGTACCACCTCCTTCTCATCATTCAATGCTTCCCAAGCATTTCTTAGCGATAAACATTAAAAGCCAAATCCAGATTATAGACTGTTCTTTAAGAATCAAAGTTAAAATTTAGGTCTTATAAAGAGTGCAATATATATTTTCACTTAAAGTTAAAATAGGTAACGGGTATGCTTTGCTGATACTTTGCCCCTGCTTCTAGGTCCCCTTGGAAAATTTTAAAGCACAGATTTAAACAAGAAATTTGGAATCTGATCAAGTGGGCTGTCAAAAACAGAATCTTAAACATAAATATTTAATCTAAGTTTTAAGTTGGCCCCATCTTAATTAGACAGTTGTTCTAGAAGACTCCTCGATTCAGCATGCCATTATTTCTCCTTTTGAACATCACACAATATTTTATTTAGCAAGAGACGTTAATAAATAATGGATCTGTTGCCTTCCTGGCATTATTTAATTTACCTTGGTGGAGGTATTTAATCTAGCACCAGTCTGGACATTTCTTTAGAATGCTTCAATGATAAATGCTAACCAAACTGTTAGAAAATATTTCTGAAAATTAAGATATTATGCACTCTAGTGTCTGTGAAATTAGACACTAGATTGAAATCAATCTAATAAGCGTTCAGGATAAAATTATAGAATGGTTTGGGTTGGAAGGGACCTTAAAGGTCACCTAGTTCAACCCCTGCTGCCATGGGCAAGAACACCTTCCACTAGACCAGGCTGCTCAAAGCCCCATCCGACCTGGCCTGAACACTTCCAGGTATGGGACATCCACAGTTTCTCTGGGCAACATGTTCCAGTGCCTCACCCCCCTCACAGTAAAAAATTTCTTCCTTATATCTAATGTAAAACTACTCTCTTTCAGTTTAAATCTATTTCCCTTTGATGATGTCTTCAGCACTAATTAAGACACTATTTATCCAGCTCACAAAATATTTCCACTTTTTTTTCCGGTCAGCTATTTTTCCCTGTGTGTCTATTGATTGACTAGTTTCTAAAAGCACTCAAAAAATCTAAGAGAAGTGGTTAGGACAGGTTTTTTTCCCAAATATTTCTAATAAAAGGTCAGAACAGTAGTTTTCAGTTTTAAGAGTCAACTGCTATGCAGAAAGCTGTGTTACAATAACACTGATTTATGAGTCTCATTTAAAAGTAACTAATTAAAACAGTCATACAGTTCTTATGTGGTCTCCATAATTGTCATACTTTCAGGTTTTTATTACTTAAAGTAATATTTTTCCATTAAGCTTGAAGGCCTTGGAATCTGCAAACTAGCTTCAAGACTTTGAGATACAGCATCGGATACTCATATTGTTCAATTCAGTTGCATCTGCCCAATGACAGTTGCACCCAGCCTCTTTGCTATAAGATAATTGACTTTGACAGCACTGAAATGAAGTGACAGGATGCTAGCAATCACTGTAATTGACATCTCTTGTCATTGCACCTGAGACAAAGTATTATTGGCTTGTACAGTATATAAGAACTTGTGAGTAAATTATGAAAAAATAGAAGATTACTTTTTTCAGGCTTGATCTTAATGAGGAAAATAAAAGCATATGTCAGAAATTATCTTTTTGTGTGGTCTGTACTTCTACATTTTTCCTTTTTTTTTTTTTTTTAATATGATGTACTTTTAACATTTATTTTGTAGATTTATAAGGCAGAAACATGAAAATAATCCTGAAACAAACTTTTTCTGAATTGGCGGCATTATCTCCGTGGCAGACAACTTACTATACATGAAGTAATATTCCTTAATTTTTTTCCACTTTAATTTTAATTTTCTTCACATGATTTCCTATGTCAGTAACAGTTTCCCTTCCTCTGTGGCAAGAAAAGAGAATCTGTAATTCCTGGCTGTCAGTGTTTCTATCACTCCCCACACTGAAGGAGTTGCTTATATCAGTTAAATGTAGTTAGTAATTCCCTGGTTAACATAAATACCCACAACCAGAAATTACAGGTTTTTTTCACTGTATTGAGGGCTCTGCACTGATGTCAACTCAAGTAAACTGCTAAATCCTCCCATTACAGTTTTTATCTTCTTATCTACCTCAGGGAACTGTGGTCCACTCTTTGGCAAGTGTGGCACAAAAGGCACCTTTCTTAGCGCTGGGGTGCTTGCTCACTCTTTACTCATCATAGAAGACTAAAAATGTTGTTAGGGTATGTGTCCAGATAGTCAACCCTGACCTATAGCTACACTAACAAGATAATGGCACAACTTGTTGAAAGATCTTAAAAGTAGTAGCAAAATAAGAATATAGCCTAGACAGAGAGAACCAAGATAAGAATATGAGAATATCAGAAATGAGATGTGTTAAGGATAGCCAAAAGGAAGAGCACTCAACGTGATTGCTGACTAAGGTAGAAACTACCAAATTACTGTATTACAAATGCCAAAGAAGTTTACAAAGTCAGCAAAAAAACCCACAGAGCCAATGAGGAAAGAGTAAACACAGGAGGTTTGTTTGTTTGGGAGGGGATGAAGATGGCTAAGGGAAAGAACCTGGGATAGGAAAAAGCATGTAAAAAGCAACACAAGTGGAAGAAAATCCTGTGATCAGTGTTGTACCGGTACTTGCTGGTCATCCCTGTGCCTGTTCACTGCAGAAGAGCAAACCTGCTGTTCTTACCATATGGGTACCTGATCTAGGGGAGATTTGGAGTGCTTTCTCTGATGCTAAAGAGGTATTGCCCCGGCAGAATGTCGCAAGTCATAAAGGTCACTCTGTGGAAGCAAATTCACAATAAAAGGGGAGAAAGATATTTCTTGTTTGTCTTAGCAAGATTCTATTGTTCAAGGTACTGACGGTCGTCACCTGGGTGACATTCCTCTTTTCTTTCTCTTAAGTGTTTCTAATTGCTGGAAAATCATGAAGAACATTCATTATAACAGGTTAGTTCTACCCAACATCTTGTCAAGCTGTGGGGTGTTTTGGAGCCTTGCAGAACTATTTCCCATTGACAGGGAAAAATATTCATGGATGTGGAATATTTTAACAGTTTAATTAAATTTTCCTTTTATTCCAATACTTCTATTTCATTAACAGAGGGGATGAAAAAAAGTATAATGAAAAATGTCTTTTTCCAAAATCTCAGGAAATACCTAGTTCTCAAAAAGTGCATCTGTACCGGTAGCTGAATCCAATTAGTAAGAATAAGGCAGAGTATAATAATGTTCTTGAGGACAAAAAATTCCCTAAAAATATATTAATTAAGATTATGTCTAACAGCAGCCCGTGTTTATTCTCCCATAGTGACTTAAGTAAAAGACAGCTGAGTTCAATAGCCCTCAAATGAATTTGCCACATTTTCCTTCTACCTATACATAGCCAAGCATTTGTGAGTTTCTGGTTGTGCTGATGATTCATTCAAGCTGATTGATGTGAATGTTCTGGGCTAGGTAATTATCTCATGGGTCTAGAGCAGCTGGGCAGCCCTACCTGACCTACATGTGGAGTTCTACACTGCCATGTGTTAGCATGGGATATCTCCTGTGAATGTAACCCAAGCTACAGTAGAAACTGTGATACTGTTTGGGTTTGGTTTGGTTTTTCAATTGCTTGATTCTGCGGTCAGAACTGGGCTTGGGAGTGCGATAACCATATATAATCTTATCATTAAGCAAGTGCTGTACCAAACACTTTTATGAATTTGCACGTAAATATTTGACTTGAAAGCTAACACTCATTTTGCACTCTTACAAATGTGAAACATCAGAAATTACTGGTCTGGAGTGTTATATTTAATACCTATTGCTTGTTTTAAGTAAAATATGACAGCTTCTAAATAGAAAGAGAAAGGAGGAAAAGTAGAAGCCTCTGTGTTCCTTACTCCTTTATTTTTCCAAACATTTTTTTAAAATGACATTTTAAAATTTATTACTGATGAATATTCACAGAATTTCTCACAGACTATTTCTTGTTGACCAAAACTCACAAAATAAAAAATAATATATAAAATTTCCAAGATTCCCTTCATTTGAGAGATGACAAAATGTTTAAAATATTCAGAAAATAATCTGAACATGTATCTTACATAAAACATGATGAAAGAGTAAAAAATTACGTATTTCATATCTTTATATGTATGGGCATGAGTGTATGCATGAAGGACGGATTTGAGTAAATCTAATTAAGTTAATGGTGTCAGGTAAAGGAGCGGCAGATCTGAAGTAATAGGTTAAATCAGAAGACTAAATATTTGTTCTCACATTTTTGTCTTCTCATTTGTTTTATAATTGACTGTTTTTGTTATCCTTCATGAAAGTTTTAGTATGCCTGGTATTTACAAGCACTCTTGTAAATTCACTACTCTGGAGTTCAGAATTAGGTCCCTTGAAGTGATGTGAATATAAACACTTAGTCTCTCTGCTGCATTCCATGGGATCTCTTCAATCTTCCTTTTTCACTGTTGTCTGGTTTTTTAATTTTTTTTCCCGTCCCACAGACAGCTCACTATATTGAATAAAGCTTGACTGGGGGATGAAGCTCTTCAGAAAGAATTCACATGGATCTTTCTCTCAGGAAACCAATTTCTTTTGTTTACAGCACATTTGTTTGGAATTGTCACACCAGCATTGGCACAGCTGCAGATTACATAGTGATGTCAGGAGAGATGACAAAAACAATAGACTTAAAAAGTAAAAGCCAATGAACATTAGAATTCTCTCTTAGTCTAGCTGTGTTACAAATTGTTGAGGGCATTGCAAACAAAAAAGCTGGCAACCTATTGTGTACTGCTATTAAGAAGGTCCCTCAATCCTTCAACTTCTTTCTTCGAAAAGCTTAGAATATGCATCTTCAATTTAATATAACAACATTTATGGGATTAAAAAGCACAACATTTGGTGCTCTTTATTATTATTGATTGATAGAAGTTGTTATATGTACTAATTTTATTCATTTGGAACAGGGATAATGCTTAATTAATTCCCTGCTGGATTTTCAATGCATTTCATCCTATAGACATGTTTATTAATCAATGATCTAGGCTCCTCTGCACTGTAAAAAAATATTAATAACTGGAAATGGTAGCCCTGCTCTGAAGAGCTCATGGCAACTAGACAGGCCAGATGGTCAAGTTAGACAAATGCTGTGGTGGCACACAAGGTGGTTGCAAAATGGACAGATCAGGCAATAGCCTCAGCTTGCCACCTGCTTAGTCATTTTCCATGCTCACTGTAATGGCTATGCCCATTACATATTAAGCTATTGCAGGGAGCTCCTGAGTTTAATGACGTTGCATCTCTCAGTGGTTTTAAAATGTTATAGTAATCCAAAGAACTATCTAAAAAGTCGTATCACCCATACTTATTACTACCATTATTACTACTAATTATTATCTGTTATGGTGGAAATTAATTGAAGTTTGGAATAGCCTGCTTATATGTGGCAACATCATGTTCTAACCAGATGTGAGTTTTAGCCCATGTAAAGAATGACACATTCATTCTAATCTATTTTTTTTTTTAATATTAAAAAGTTTTGGTGCCTTATATTTTGTTTAAACTTTTTTTTTTCCTTTACTATACCTCGGTTTAATTGTATTTATTGTTAACAACAATAAATACTTTTATTGTTGTTTCTCTGTGCAAAATATGCTGTTTATTAAAAAAAAAAATTAAAATTTTGTTTACTTAGAAATGTTTATGAAACTGTCCTGGAAATTAGTGTTAATACATTTGCTTTTATTACTGGGCCAATTTTGTCACAGAAACTTAGTTTGTTGCCTGCAGTGATTTTCTTTTTTCTGCTTGTTTGCTTTGTTTTTCTTTTCAATGAAAATTTGTTAGCTAAGTCAGATTTGCAATCACTGGGAAATGTCTCTGAGATCAAACACAGGTATGCTTCATTATTATTGTGTATCACTTTGTCATAACTGTTGCAACCATTCTTATTTGTCTCTGCTTGGTGTTTTAGCTCAGACACCCCTGTACATAGCAGTGAATTGAATCTCAGAGCGTCTGCCTGAGACCGGTGTGTTACATTGGCCAGCCCAAACACTTACATACTTCTTTATGCCTTTCCTTTATTTCCCTGCTCTCTTTTAAATACTTCTTCATGTCAGGAAGTTAACAGTGAAGACAAAATCGTTAAAAGCTCAAATAATGTAAAAGACAGCTAATGGAAGCTATCATTAGAAACCAGAAACACCTTGGCTTCCCTTCCCCCATTTATTTTTAGGAAAAAAAGAAAAGATACTGAAGAAACAAAACCAAACCAACCAAACAAACAAAAACCCAACAAAAAAGAAACCGCAAAAAAAAGGAAAATATTTTTTTTTAATATAATTTCATTTTTTGGTAGTTCCCAGAATCTGTGAAGCATTTCTTTTGTTTCTTCTAAGTATTCTTGAAGAATTAGCTATGGATAGGAAAAAAACCACGTTTGAATGACAGCAAATTTGAGACATGTGAGCCTATTCTCAGTGAAAAAGAATATACTAGCAAATTGGAAATATGTCTCATAGTTTGAAATTATTTAAACAGAATTTAATTTTGAACACATACGTGCATATAAACTACTTAGCGTTTAATAGAATATCTGAAAATATTTTGAAATAGGGTGAAATTTGGGGTATACTTAAACCATTCACTCCTACTCCTGTTTTCCAGTTTGGCCAATGAATGAAGGAAAAAAAAAAAAAAATCATTTGCAAAGTAAAAGTGTTTTGGTCAGAGAAACAATTTGTTGGACTTCACAGAAATAGATCTTCAAGAAATCAGGTGTTTATATGTTTCAGCATTTTTCTTATGTGGAAAATACAAATTTTGAGCAAGCTAACACCAATGATTATTTTTCAACTTAAAACTGAAAGATACTTTCTAAAAATCTGTGTCATCATTTTCTGACACAGCTCTGGTTAAAAAAAAAAAAAAAAACACAACAAACCAACAAAACAAAAAAAAAAACCAGAAAAAGAAAAATCCTGAAAAATGTAATGACAATTCACAATGAAAATTTGCCATTTCAGAGGCTTGGCCTATCCCAAGCTGGAAAAGATAATGAAAATATTTAATTATTCTTCAAGACTAAAAATGTAAAAGGTAAAATAATGTTTAGAAACATCACAGCAAACTTACCGCAGTGTTTAAACTCCCCATGATTAGTGTGGTGAGATAAAATGTTTTAGCTGGTTTGACCTGGGACAGAGATACTCACCCAACAGCTTCAGTGACTTTTGCAGAAAAGTGAGAGACTGACGAAGATAAAAGCATGATGCTTCCCTGTAGGGGAACAAGAAAATTAAAAAGTTCCCTATTAACTGTACAGTACTAGATACTGTATAAGACCAAGAGTTATGATGAAGAAAAGGGGTATTGTGTGCATTCCCCAGAGGTGACTGCATTATACAAATGTAAGAAAGTGTTAGAGAAATGGTCGTGATGTGAATGAGGAAAAGAAACGTGACTCAGTACTTTACTATCCTTGCTATGGAGGTAAGCCTCAGGAGGGGGGGGCTGCCATCACCTCTAAATGTAAAAATTTTGAATTAAGTGTTGTGGTGGGTTTTTTCAGCAATAGTCACTGTGATCGCTTATGAGAAATCTTCTGTCGTGCTTGACTGAATGGAGACCACCATCTTCGTGCACAGCACTACCTCCTCTCTCCTGCACCTTGCCTTACACCTTTTGCTACAAACACTCTCCAGGGACGGACCTTTAAAGGCCTTATGCAAACTCTGCTGGTTCCTCTGCCTTCATTCACAGGGATTCATGTAGCAGGACTTCCACAGGATCCCTTTTTCCTCACTAGTCTTTTCTTGTGGCTCTGCAGACCTCCAGAGGAGGGTGTCACTCCGTGGTAGTTCCCCCTCCTCTCTCTCAGACCCACTGACAACTGTCTCCTTGGGGCTCTGGGAAGATGAGGGTAAAGTGGAACACTTTCTTGTTTATATTTCAGACTGCTGCTGCTACTTGAAGCAATAGGAAAGGATGTAGGCAAGCTTTCTGACGTTAAATCAGTGAATAGCTGCTGTCTAAAACAAGAGTAAAACTGTCAACTCAAAAGCTGCAAGAGGGAGCACGTCAGTGAGAAGAGCACCTGGTATCCTGTTGGGCTGGAAGAGTCATCTTCAAAAGCGGATGGTCCTTGCTTGTCTTTCACCAAAGATGCAGTCTGTGGAGTGCTGCAAAAGTAGCTTCAAATAAATAAGAAAACAACCAAACAAGCACTGACTCATGAGAAAAAGCAGACTTCAAGTGACTACACAGAACCAACCAGAAACAGTTTGTACTTCTCCGGCGACACAGCATGTAAGGCAACACACTCCCAGAATACACAGGTAAGAAACGAGAAAGAAACGAAAAATAAAAAATATTTTGTTGAAAAGACACAATACAGAATGTACTGGTTTTCACTGGGATAGACTAAATTTTCTTGATAGTAGTTAGTATGGGGCTGTGCTTTGGATTTGTGCTGAGAACAGTGTTGGTAACACAGGGATGTTTTCATTACCGCTGAGCAGCGCTTGCACGGAGCCAAGGCCCTTTCTGCCTCTCACCCCACCCCACCAGCGAGTGGGCTGGGGGGGCACAAGGAGCTGGGAGGGGACACAGCTGGCACAGCTGACCCCAACTGACCAAAGGGATATTCCAGACCATGGGATGTCATGCTCAGCATATAAAGCTGGGGGAAGAAGAAGGAAGGGGGAGGCCATTCAGAGTGATGGCGTTTGTCTTCCCGAGTAATCGTTACACATGATGGAGCCCTGATGTCCTGGAGATGGCTGAGCACCTGCCTGCTGATGGTGAATGGATTCCTTGCTTTGCTTTGCTTGTGCATGTGGCTTTTGCTTTATTTATTAATCTGTCTTTATCTCAACCCATGAGTTTTCTGACTTCTAGCCTTCTGACTCTTCCCCCCATCCCACCGGGGGGGCAGTGAGCGAGCGGCTGTGTGGTGTTTAGCTGCAGTTAAACCACAACACAGAAGCAGAGAAGAAAAGCCTGACAACAATGGAAATACAATCCAATTAATAACAGAAAAATCCATATACATTTCTGAAGTTGAGATGAGAAGATAAACTCAAGCTATATATATTTTTTATCTGAAATGGTCAATCAAAAATAATTTCAATTTTATATCAATACTTTTTCATAACAATCTTAAACTGACCATAATATAACAAATTTTCAACAAACCCTTTTTTTGCCTGTGAAGCCGCCATGAAGCTGAAGTACCTGAGATGGTGGTAGAATCGAATTTGCTTTCAGTATATTCAATATTCAGCTGAAATTACTTTTGTTTTCCTTTTTTGGCACTCTCTAGGCCTTTTTTAGCCACTATGCAGGCACACTGAACTTAGAATTTTTGAAAATATTTTCCTTTATAAGCTCTTAATGCCTAACACTTTTCTGAGAACATTATTAAAAGTGGATTATAGGTTATTTATTTAACTTCTAACTGAAATGGAACAATTACATGAACATCCACTTATTTATTAGATACTTCCATTGCCTGTGAAAAGCAGACATTCTTTTTGCATGTATCCATCCAGCAAGCCATCCACTGAATAAAACCTGAATACATAAACCTGAATAGAAACTATAAAGATGCATTTCATTAAGTTCTTGGAAAATGCAGTGTTCCATTAATTATCATGTTTCTTTTTCTATAAAGATGTACTAATTAAAACAACAGTGCTGTACATAGAATTCTACGTATCTTACAAAAGTAACGTAACATGCATTAATTGTCAATATATGTAGTTTTCAATAATATTGTGAATACTGTGCATCTGTTTCCTAGTTTTAATTTATTGATGAGATGGGCTTTCAAAAATGAAGTTTCCCTTCACAACTCTTCTTTAATTTGATCCTGTGCATGCAAATCTAAATTTGCAAATTAGAAAATTGGTTATACTAGTGAAATAAAATATGCATGATTGATGCATCTAATATCCTGTCTTGGTGTTATGCTGTATTATAGTTACTTTTCACGTCCACCATTAATTAAAATTAAGACAATAAACCAGTCCTTGAAGAAGCAACAAATCACAGTAACATCTTGAATATCAAACTACAGCAACAGTGAAAACAAACAGTACAGTTCTGACAGCTAAGAGTTTACTTCAGAATACCCCGAGTTATTTTTCTTTTGTTTTCAACTGGGTTTTGCAGAAAAACAGTTTAGAAAGGATGAAGAAAACTAGTCATAATGACATTTTAATATCAGGCATTCTCATTTGCTAGAATTATTGTTTATTAATATCTGATCCTGCAAGATGTTGAGTATCTTTGGTGATAAACAGAGCCTCTTAATACTCAGAGAAATGCAAACTGAGAAAATAGCCACTTACAGGGCTCAGTCTGTGTTTCACAGGATCAGGTCCTAAATGAGCTTTTCAATTAATTGTTTCCACACCAGTGCATTTTTCCATTCAGCGTTTATCAAGAACATTTATTCATGTTGAAAATGGTTGCACCATAGGACATCATGCAGCTATAGTAAATAGCAAATACATTGTTTAATTACTCCGTACAAGCAGAAACAACAAAGTATGGCAAATATTAGCTTACTTGTGAAGACTTCAACAGCATTCTAAATCCGTTAACCTTTCTTATGGTTCCTTCTTGCTTCCAGAAAGGTTGTGTTTCTGACAAATTTGACATAAGCATGATAAATGAGTTATATTTGCAGATGTTGATTATATGACCTCTTTAACTTGCTGTCCGCCAGTCCTGTCATGCTAATAGATGCCCAGTAGCATAAATAAAGACAATTCCCATGAGTGAGTCGTTGATAATAAAGCGTATCACCTAAGATGTTCATAACCCCTGCAGCACACATCTGATGAAGAACTATGTATGACAAACACTATATGAGATTTTAAGGAACACAAAATCCGATTTTCTTTAAGGAATAAATTTTTAAGACAATTCCAAATGACTGACTATACATGTGTCTTTTCTGATTGCTACGGTCAAATTCTACAGTTAAAAAAATTGTTTAAATGATGGTTAAATGATGTGAAATCTAACAGTAATAACTTTTTTTCTTTTACTCTAGTGGATCACTGTTTACATTGCTAAAACATGCTTCTTGAGTGGTAATAAGCAGTAATGAGACATTCTGATTAGTAGGACAAGGGAAGATGAACATTTCTCTTACCGTACAAGTGTTCTTTCTAGATCAGACCATAATCCAAAAAGCAGTTAGTCATGTAATTTCAATGAAGTTATTTGATGTCTTATATTTATTGGTTAGTGCTTTCAAACCTACAGTGTTACATGCTCCTAAATCCCATTGGTAATTTTTTAACAAAACATTTTGCTGATATGTTTGGGCAGCAGTGATTGTAGAAGCCTCCACTGTAAATTTTTTCTGAAAACAAAAAGAATATAAACTTTATTGGCGACCAAAGAAGTCAGGTTTATATCCAAGTGCATATCAAGTCAAAATTTCAAGATAAATATGCAGTAAAAATATGCATAATAGAGGTAGATTTCCCCTCCAGAAACTGTCCTTTTGACTAGAGCAGAGATATGGTTTGGAGGAAAGGAGCCAGATTGTGCATTATTTAATAACATAAATGGATTATGAAAAAGACATAAAAGTGTCCTCCATAGAATCACAAACTCTTTAGCACTACCGATGAAACAGTCTTTATCATAGGGACACAGTAAGTTATGCCAGAGACAGAGCATCAGTGGTGTTCACTGAGAATTCATTAACATGGGGCAGGTCAGCAGCTCATGACAATCACGGAAGAAGCTAGAATTTCATCATGAAATTTCTAAGGAAGGTCTAAGGAAGATGTAGTTCAGGGAATAAATACTAATAATGATGTATATAATGAACACAGTTCGTCCAAATATATGTAAACAGGCACATTGCTATCTATGAAAGTTAAGCTACAGCAAGAAGACTGACCCTTTTGCTATTTATTCATATGAAGAAAAAAAGCCAACACCCAACAATAATACCTGAGAATTATTAAAAAAAAAACATTTTTAGAATTTTCTTTATACATAAGCCCTCATCAGCTTACAATGACTATTCTCTTAATTTTATTTCCTTCTTTCCCTACTTATCGTCAATATAGTCCCCAGTAAGTTAGTATTGGACTGTCCTTGAAACCTCAGGAAAGGAAGGTATCACTAAAATTCTCATCAGCCATTTGGAAACAAAGTAACCACACCTGATTTTAAAAGTGTGTATTAGCAGATATTTATGCAATGTATTGAGTAATGACTGTGTTGCTTATCCTGAAGCACCATACAGTAATATTTAAAACTGGGAGGGAGAAAGGGAAGGAGTAAGAAAGAAGGAAAAGATGGGTTCAGGAATAGGGAATAGAAAGGAAAGACAGAGAAATAAAGATAGAATAACAGTTTCCAGTTCAGCTATCCCTTTTCAAACTGTTTACTAGTACAGGTACTCTTTGAAGTCCGTCCAGTCTCCCATGTCTTTTCTCTGCTGGTGGACAGATGATAGATTTGTCACTGTGCCCTCACACCAACTGCATCCAGCTGGTTCTCTTTCCAAATGACCTCCTAGCTGTGCCTATTTGCTGTGTATTCCTAGTCCCTTGATGTTCCATTTATTCAGTCCTGTCATCTTCTCCTAATGTAAAGCTTGTGCTCTCCTGGCAGGGGACATCAGCATCAAAAATCTCTTTCTCTAAAGCATGACCAGTTGAATTTGTACTACCAATGCCCTTGCAGATGCAGCAAACCCATTCCATTTGTTACTCTCATTTTTCATAATCATGTGTGATTTGAATATCATGATTAGGTATGAAATTTCGTTAAGAATATTTATAACCAACATAGTCAATAGCTCTGTGAAATTAAATGTTCTGCTGGCTCTCATCAGAAAATCTGTGTAGGTAGCAGAGACAACTGTAATCCCCCACTGAAGTCCTTACTATTCAGATGACAGTAAATTCCTACAGACCACCTCAGGCAGGCTTTGTTTCATCTCTTTCATGCAAACTTCAGAGCAGGATTTAGGGATGAAGCATTTCAGACCATATTGTTTCAAAATCCTTTACAAGATACAAAAGTATAGAGCTTTAATTTGCAGTTTTAATTGAAAATCATTGCAGTATTATGCAGAAATAAACACAAATTCAGATGAACTATAAAGACTGAAGAACACTGAACTATCAGTAAGTCCATATAGACTTAAAAAGTGTCTGATTAAAATCTTAATATGAAATGTTTATTTTCGTAACCTTAGAGGTCTCTAATTAAGCTGAATCAGTTGAATAAAAGCTTTGATAAAGTTATTGCAGGATGACACAGGTAGCAAGATAAGATGGTAGGTGCAGAGTATCAAGCCAAAAGAAATATTGAATTTACAAATGCCCACAAAGGTACTCAACAGAAAGCAGCACTACAGAGCAATCATATTTTGGACAATAGAAAACATTTTTCTGCAATCATTCTGAGCAAAAATAAAGAAACGTGTCCATAAATGAGATTATTTTTTCTGCTAGCATTCCACCAGGAAAAAATACAACCAACAGAAAAAAAAAAAAAAAAAAAAAAGA
>JAVJGI010000060.1:87801917-87821335 GCA_035590275.1 Ibycter americanus
AAGTTAAAATTCTCCTATCCCTGAAAGGATTAAGAATGTGTTTATATGGGAGAAAAAAAAAAAAAGAAAAAGAAATCATTGGAATAGGCCCCTTTTATTTTATTTTCCCATTTTGAAAAGGTTTGTGTGGGTTTTTTTCCTATTCAAAAGTATTAAGATATAATATTACTAATAGCATATTGTCCTTGTTCTGTATTTTTCCTTCAGCTCCTCGTTCTGTGTTTTTCCTTCAGCTTTGAAGAAAAATTATGTCAGAGCTAATTTGGCCAGCTCACTTCTGAATTAGTATAAACACTGTGGAGAAATAATATGACCTTAAGGTCTGTCTACATTCCTAAAAAAATTGTCAGGAATTCTTCTCTGGTCCCGAGGCCGAGTGGCAGAGAATGACAACCACATAGAATAGTGTGTTGGTTTTCCCCTGGACCCTTTAGAGACTCCTGTGGTTTTACGGAGTGAGCATAACTCTGTGTGTTGTGTTTGGTTCCAATCATCTGAAACAGGTATTATGCCTCAGTTCACCAAAATGATGTTTTCACGGCATGATACTGAAGATACTCGTTGTGTGTTTTGGAGCATAGCAGAAAGACACATGGAGGTGTTTGAGGGACGAAAGTTTGATGGCAAAATAGATTTTTTTTTTCTCTATTTGATGTTTACTCTGTTGTCATGCCAGTTTCAAGGTTACGACGACTTCATTATTGAAATACAAACGTTCCTATGAGTGTTCTTCCTGTCTGATTTTTCATGCAATTAAGCTGCTACTGTCAGAGCACATACGAAGCTAAACTCTACTTGAAGCATTTAAGGTACTGCTTTGAGTATTTGATGTCCTGCTAATTTCTTCGAAGTACACACACTGTATCCTAAACCACTGAGAATCTATCAAACAGTTTATCACTATTTTACCATCGAATCACATTAATGTTGTGTCAATTTGTTGTGAAGAAGACAGTTTCTTCTGATAACCTTGTGATCTTGTGATCACTTCTGAGGAACGTAACAGAAAAACAATATTGTTTGACTCCTAGTTTCCTGTTTCATTGGTTTTTGTAAAAGGTGCAGTCCAATGCTTTTCTACTACATTTCATTTGTCTCTAATTGCTTGGACAAATGAAAAAAACATCTTCCCTAATTGATTCTGTTATATTTCCACATTTGTTTTCATTCCAGTTTCTGTGTAGAAATAATCTATCTGAATAGGCTTTACATAACTGTCACAGTGGACATTTCCTTTTGATTTTGTTGCAGGAAGGATACTATATATATGAACATATTAGTGACCAGAACAGTTAGCCAGACTTTGACCTCGAGTGCATACAGAAACCTGTGACTTCATTGGTCTGTGCTTTCTCCTTCCGTGTGGAATTGCTGCTACAGAAATACAATTGTACTTCGAAGAACTTTCAGACTCATGCATGTTTCTGATTTCTGAATAAGGGATAGTCATTTGATAATGTATCTTTTTATGTTGCAAGCAACAAAAATTTATGACTTAACTCATTTTTATTCTGTTTGAAAAGAATACTGAAACATTACAAATAAATCAGAAATTTCAGCTCGCAGTCATCTTGTAGCACCTTCAAATGTTGACACTGCCTTCAATTCATAGATAATAAATAGTGAGTACAGAGAATAGATATCAATATGACTTCTTATTTATATTTTTTCTTTCAGCATAGTATGCACTGTCACGGTGTGAGTTTCAGCTCCTTTATGGATTTTCATAGTTTCAGAGCAGTGCTGAGATTAAGACAGCTAAAGAACAAACATCAATGCCATCATTAACATCCAGCCCAGCTTTCAGCTGGCATCATGTCATGTAGCCTAAGTGTCATCATTCCTGTCCCAAAACCGTTATCCCCAACAGAGTAAGAGGGAATGGACTAACAGAGTATCATAGCATAACACAGCACAGCACAGTGTAGCATGGCATATAGCTCAGTGCTGGACAGAACAGAATAGAAAGTTTCTGCTGGTAATTTTCAGTTGCTGTTTCACATTTGCCTCTTGTTTCTCAGGCTAACTAGAAAAAGATCCAGTTCAGAGTTCACGAATACCAACTTCCTTATTACCAATTACTGACAACTTCTGGAAAATAAGACCCCAGGGCAAAGAGGATGAATATTACAATCTTTCCTTGCAGTAATTAACTACAGTCATGTCCGCAACAAATGCTTGATGAACATCTTAGAGCAAAACAAAACCTTTTCCCCCTAAAGATTTTTTTTCCTTCAAAAACTTAGAAAATCTGTACTTAGAATTGTTATTTTAAAAACTAACGTTACAGTAACAAGCAGTAACCCTGCCACGATGTCAGCAGCAGTTCTGCTTCTTTCTCTCAGAGGCAAAATAAATGAAACGTTTCTGTGATTAAATAAATGGAAACCACTCCAGTTATAATAGTCCCTGATGATAAGTCTGGTGATGTGGAAAAAAGTCTGATTTCAAACCCCTTTCAAGTAAATAAGAATTTTTGGATTAGTTGAACATGTATTGGTAAGAACAATATCCTCATTGTTAAGAGAATTGCAATTGTATTTCTTCTCTAAAATGAGATAGCTTTGAGTCTGGCAGACTTTTTTTCTAGAATGACCTTTTCCCCCTTGGTTCTAAAAAACACCATTCAAAAAGAAACTGTTTAGTTCATATTCCATTTTGTCAGAGATCATGCCTGTGAAAATTTCCACACTCAACATATAATTCAATAACTTGTGTTTCCTGATAGGAATCTTGCCAAATATTGGGTTTTTTTTCCTTGAAGGGGTATTTTTTGTCCTTTAGTGGGCGCAAGGAGATTATGCACCATGTATTTTCTTGCTGGATTAAGCAGCAGAACCGGGTTTGACGGGGGCTTGACTTGACCAATATTTGTCATCAATCACTTTTTTTTTTTTTTTTTTAAACACTGGGCATTGACTATCCACAAAGGGCTGAACCATGACTTAGGTGGGTAAAATGCCTAAATGTATTCAGTCTATTTACATGTTTGAGTTAAAGGCTAATCTCTCTGTGGAGAGGAGTAAGTTCCCTCAGAGAGAAATGAGATCTGTGACTGTGGTGTTTCAACTATCTCATTAAACGGTATGACAGGTACAGCCAGTGATACATCTGTGCTGCTCCACACATGAAGCACCCCAGAAGGAGATCTGCAAGCACCACAAGCTCCCAAAACCTGGTGTCACCTCATGCAGAGCTAGGACATGGTCATATATGTGCCTGGAGGTCAGACTCAAGAGGAAGATCTGAATTCTACTGTCTGATTCACCATGAAGAAATGCTTTAAATGTAACAAATGTAAACATAACGGGGTTTTTTTGGGGGGAAGAGCATTTGTTGTTGTTGTTGGGGGGTGTTGGTTGTTTGCTTGTGGATTGGTTGGTTTGTTTTTAATGCAGAGAAAGACATCAAAGTAGGAGATAGGAGGACTGCTGTACATGACTATGGGGATACACTAGAAAGGTTTTGTTAAAAGCATAGACAGCTTCTGAATGCTTTGTAGCTAGTTACTGAATATTACTACAGACATCTTTTCAAGACCATCATCTTTACTCAATATTAGTTATTTATCGACATTTAAGCATATTAGAAAAAGTATTTCAGCAGCAAGCAATAATCTTTAGCCATTAAGTAGGCAAGATAAGATTGTATCACCAGTTGTATCAGCACAACAGGAGTTTGCTGAAAGATTTATGGCTTTCTACCTGCTGTATAATTTCTTGCTTACAGATATCTATGCCCCTCACAATTTAAACATATTTAGAGTTTCCCTGTCTTAAAAAAAATATAAAAACAAACAAACAAAAATTATACACAGAAAACAAAAGCACAGAAAAGTTTAGATTTCTGAAAGATTATAGGCATCTATGGATCTGAAACACTAAACATTTCAAGAAGAAACTTCATGGGAATTAGGTACAGTCCTTGGAAATCTCACTAAGTTCATACCTTCACCATTAACTGCCTATATACCTTTAATATTTATTAGGGGTAAAATACTTAGGTACACTTAAAAATGTCAGTGAGATGCTGTTTGTATTTTAGAATCTGATTAGTGTTAAAATATAGTCCTAAATGAAGTAAAAAAGATTACATGAGAACTGTGCAAAATTTCCCTGATGGAGAATATCGATGTAAATGCTTTTGATGTTTTTTTTCTTCCCCAAAATGTGATTTTAAAAATGCCTAAGTTTAATAATAAAAGAAGATACACATAAAACACTATATTAACTCATAACTTGTGATGTAGTGCTAGGACCATGCTATATCTACCCTCTATAACATCTAAGTATCACATTAAGAGCTCTAGGACAAGTCGGGGAGCCAATGAAGATTAATGGAAGGAGGAAATTATGGATGAAAAAATGTTTGTGGTTTAGCAGATTTTGGTAGCGTCTAAAAGCCAGCAGCGTAGTGATTGGATGATATTGACTGCAGTTCCTCTGATAAGCGACTTCAACTTAAAAATAAAAACAGAATTTTCTAAAGTACATGAATATGGGAACTAAAAAAAAAGTTTTCTGTTTTGCTGCCTCTTCTTTTATGGTTAGACAGTAGCAGTACTTCTTGCCCTGAAGAAGTCAAGTTCTTTTTTTAGACTTCTTTCCCTGAGAATATTACAGCCTTAGAAATTTAGGGATCTGCTCTGGGGAGAAGCCTACCTGTGGTTTTGCATCGAATCTGCCATGGAGGCCTTTTTCCAGAAGAAACAGTGCCATAGTTATATCTGAGGAACAGGTAGGGATCCAAGTACCCTTAGTATGTCAAATTATAAGAGGTTACAATGTCACTGTGTCTACAATTGCAGTGTTCACACCACTGCTATCATGCAGCAATGCTTTTAATTTGTGATAACACTTGTAAAAGTGATCAGATTTTTTAACTGCTCTTCTGATATCATAGTGTTGCAAAAACACAATATAGTGGATGTTGACATATATATCAACCCCCATCTTTTATGTATGTCATATAACTACTTGCAATTCCAATTATTTTAAAAACTAATTTGAAGTTTTCTCAAGTGAAAAGGTTTCTAATACTATGTTCTTGCATTGTTACATATATATATATACACACACACATATACACACACACACACACACATTTTGTGGTTTCAAAACACTTTTAATAAAGTCATTGTAAATGACTGTAATATATTACAGTGTAAATCATCATTAGATGATTAATGTGAAACTGTTTTGATATGTATCCAAAATAAGATTCAAGTTTCAATATCATAAATGTGTTTTACATTGGTGTCATAATCCTATATGACACTATTTCAAAAGAAGAAAGTGCATCATTCTCTTCTAAATTTCTGCTTTGATACATTTGCAATGTTAATAACTAGTTTGTTTTCGAGATGCCAGATATAATTGATGAGAACTTAATATACAGCTATGTTGTATATTTAACAGTATTCCTTCTGAAGATGAGTAATTTGCTGAAGATCAATACCTTGAAAGTAAACTTTATTCCATGTCCCGTCATCTCTGATCTCTGCCTTTCCTTGTAGCAGAGAGACCTTTCCTGGTTTGGTGAAAGTTTTCATGTCAACCTGATAATGAAGTTTTTACTTCCATCACAAATCTTGTTGGAAGCCATAATTCTTCATCCATTTTTTCTAAGCAGCTGGTCATCACAGCAGTTTATCACCCAAAATGAATACTAAATATGCAAAAATATTTCTATAGTTCATTACTTTTTTTCCTCCCAATAAAATTAATGCCTCTAGGACTATTCAGTGATCAGCATAAAAAATTCCTGTTTCCAAGGAGGTCATCTTTGAACTACAGGGATAGGGACTAGATGATCTTTTCAGCTCCCTTCAAGTCCTATAATCTGTAATTATGTGGTTTCTAAATTGAATAGAAAACAGCCTAAAGAATGTTTTCTGGTCAAGCCCCTAACAAAAGCCCAATTTTTATAACTGTTGAAGAGCATATAAAAAAACTGTTAGGAAAAGGATTACTGTATGCAGATTTTCAGACTTTTTAATACTTTGTGAAATTGTCCTTAGCTCTCTGGCTAAGAAGTTCACACAGAAATTTCAGATATAACATTTACATCTGTAGTGACACTGAAGGAGGTGTCAGGACTTTGTCGTGGTAATCAGTGCTTTTTCAGCCTATAGATAATTTCCTCAAAAACTGATATGAAATAGGACCAAAAAATCAGGATGATTGATTCAAATGAAAGAAATACATGGAAGGAATAGAGGAGAGAATAAAAAGAGGAGAAGAGTTAAATCAATGTGTCATTTTTTGAAGTGTGAACATCATAGGATTTAATTAAGTTTTAGTGTTTTCCCTCATGCTAAAGCATCCTTTTCAGTTTTTCACTACAGGCTTCCTGCAGGTATCAACTGGGATCTGTGATGACAATTTCTAGTTTTGTACTTTTTCATGATTTTGAAATACTGTTGGTGTGAGATCAGAAGAAAGAAAAGAACCTGAAAAAATTAGTGGTAATACTACTGATAAGGTCAGATATTTAATTAAAAGTTCAGAAATCCCTGGGGTATCATCCAAAGTAAGTGAGAAATGACTGAAAAGCATCGTTCTAGTGCAGTTACCTGCCAGTGAGAGGGGGAAGAAGTGATAAGTAAGTGAAGGGATTTGAACCAGAAAATATATCTTTACAGCAAACCTATCAAAAGCAAATTCTCATGACACAAGTTTAAAGTTATTTATGATCAAGAGTCTAGTTTCAATTGACTTGGAGAAAACTGGTGATACATAGAAGTCTCAGTAAATTCAGTCCAACAATATATTCACATTTGTCCAGTGAATATCTTGTTATAACACCTCAGACAGTCTTAGTAGGGCTGGTTCATCAGTAAAAAAAGCTTACATCAACTTATGTATAAACAGCATTCTCTACACTTGCCAGTGCTACAGGAACAAAATGGAGTGAAGCCTGTAACTTGTTCATGCCACCACAATGCTGCGTGTTTACCTTACTATAGGTGATGTGCTTGGCAGTTAAATCTGACGATATGGTAGATGTCCTTGTAAATGAATAATGTGAACAAGATTTATTTTTTTTTTTAATCTTTTGCTTTTCTACAAATGCTGGTATAGTTTTTGTGAATGTATAGAATGGAAACACTTCTCATAAAGGCTGCCCCCTTTTAGCCCAGTTTACTGTATTACAGGGAAATGACATGGAAGTCAAAGCAAACCAAAGCAAACCAACTTTCTTTTATGACCTTTTATTCTCAAAACCAAAATAAACCAACAAAAAGAACCAGTCCCACCCCCAAACAAAAAAAAAAAAATCCCCCTACCAAACTGTCGATATCCGATAAAAGGGTGGGTTATAAACCTTATTGCACCTAGCAATACTTATGTACGTGGCATATATATGCTCAAGAGCTCAAAATGTTCTTAGTGAGGTTTTATTCTGCTGCAACATTACGAATGACAGAAAAATATAGAGGCTGCTGCAGCACTGATACTTAATCCTGGATAACTCCTGTTTCTACACAGCTTTTACTAACTTCTATAATATCTCTAAAACTCTTTTTCTCTGATCTAAAAAACTGATCTCACCCAGCAAAGCTTAAACATATGACTTCTTAAAAAATGTGAAGATAACATTGAAATTGAGAGAACAATATTAACAGAGTAGGTGGACATGGTTGTTTTACAACAGTATTTCGTTCTGTTTCAATTAACAGTATGTAAGTCTTAAGGTGCTACGAGTTAAAATTAGATGAAGTAAGGCCATTTCTGTTTTATTTAGGGTTTTAAATGTAATGGCATATATCTGAAAAAATATTATGAAGTCTGTTTTCCTCTTACGTTTTCCAAATAGTTTAGTGCTGTATGCATTCTCTTGGTTTTCAGTATGCCACCTCAAACAGTGCTTATCATTAAACTTACAGGGACGGGAGGGGAAATGTACAGGTGTTTTCTCAAAACGTTTACTAGCATCCATAAGTTTGCACTTCATAGACTCAAGGACCAGAGATAATATCTTGTATATAATACTTCTTTTTTTCTTGCATCACTTCCTGTTTATTAAAAACCTTTTTATCAAAAGATACAGTTTTGAGGAAGTCCATACAACGATATTCATGGAAACACTTCAAAAAATCACAGAAGTAATAATTTTTTTAAGGAGTCCATGCATCTGACTCATAGATTGCTTAGGGAAGTAACTATAGCCCTGAAACCACTGTGGGAAATCATAAAGTTTAAGTTCCTGAATTTGCGTGACTGTATGAATTAGACAACTGAAAACTGCATCGTGTATTAAGGATTGATTTTGGACAGTTCTACAGATTAAATACCTGACTGCTAAAAATGCTGTTTGTTCATTTAGGCTGATTTTGCATCTTTAAGATAGAAAAGAGTTTCAAGCACTCTTGGAAAAATCTGAATTACTTTAAAAAAATATTATTCATCTCACCTTGTTCTTTTCCCTTGCCAGTATGTGAAAGGAGCTTACTCTACAGTCAGTACTGCAAAAAACAAAATAAAGCAAAATAATCTCAATTAAAAATCCTCATGTGAGGCAAAAAAACGCTAATGATGTTCTCAAGAGAAGCAAAGGGATACTTTCCTGAGGCACAAAGCAGCCATTATATATCAGACACCAAGATAATGTCAAACTATGATTATAAAATTTAATACAATGCTAGAAAATACTGTCTGATCTATTATGAATAGTATTTGAATATAAGCAAATGGTTTGAAAAATAGCATCATTGAATGATAGGAGTGTGCTTGCCACCAAAGCAACTCCTGCCTTCCTTTCTGTGAAATTGAAGAAAGCTGTGCTTATGGATCTAACTGATTTTCACCTTGTAGTTTTCTTCTATTGTTTACATTCTTATCATCATGTAGAAGAAATATGGAACCAGTCTATTTAAAGTGTCTAAATTTTTCTTTATTATATATACTATTTAATAAACAGAGTGGCTAAATATTTCCAGCTTTCCTGGATTTAAAATTTTTATAATCAAATGTTTAAAATGATCTAACCTTACAAAACCAAAGGGGAATATCATAAAATAAAGTAAGTGTAACCATTCTACTAAGTTATTTACTGCTAATGTATTAAAACAACAACACATTTTATCACATCACTAAATCTGACTGACTTCTCTCTGAACATTAAAAAAGCAAAAACTTTTCTTCTAGAACGTTTACTCTTTGCACAACTTAGTACAAGCCTAAAAGAAAAGGCAGCGAAAGAATAAATTTCTAAAAACAATTGGCTTATCTCTTCACAAACTAAACAACATCCAAAGACATCTGTTCAAATTTCAGAAGACTTCACTGAGGTAGAACTGATTTGTCAGAAAACTGATTATGTTTTAATTGATTTATTTGTTTTTATCTTTGATAAAAATAAACTGTATGTCTGGATTAGTTTTATACTATTAGACTTGACATTGGCCTCCTGCAACAAGTATGCCTTAAAATGACATCGTGAAGTAACCCTGCTACTGAAGTGCATCATTTTACCAATTCTTTGCTCCACTTTCATGCGTGTGAAAACAATTTCAAATGTTATTATCTTCACATAAGCTGTTTTATATTATCTCAGAAAGGAGCGACATAGACTGCAAGGATGATAGGAAGAAGATTGAGCAGGAAAATTGAGTAGCAATTTGGCTACCTTATTTACAAAGACACATCACGTGACAAACATATCGTTTAAACAAATCCAATCCAATTTAATCTAACATATAATTAGTGGAAAAAGACAAAAACTTGGAAAATAAGTCATCCCAAGACTAAAGAACATGGGATCAATTGTCCTGTAATAGTGGGGTGAGGAGCTAAGGAAACCAGTTTATATTGCGCTCCTAACATATAAATGACTAAATTATGATGAATTTCTATGATGAAATGTTTCACTGAGGAAAAAAAAAAAGTATTAAAAGTTATATTACAGTATAGTATACAGCAAATAGTTGCTCAGGGTTTGCTTTTCTTGTCCTTCCCACTCTTTCAGAAAAGTATGTTTTAAATAAATTAAATTGTAATTTCTAAAAGTCTTAGATTTTCCTTGAGGCCACAACAAGCCCTGCATTGATCAGAACTGCATTCACAGTAGTCTAACCTACTGCGCTGTAAGCTCATCCTTGGTGCACTGCTGCTTTTGGCTTTGGGAGGCCTCATGGCACTGATTCAGCAAGGATCTGTTAGTATATTACAGATCCTTACTTCTTTGAACTGGATAATTAAAATTCTAAAAAGTCTTTGGTTCTATTTGCTTACATGGCTTAGTGAGAGCTTAAGATGCCAATACAATTTTGTGGCCAAAAGTAATGGTAATTGGACCAATACCTGAGAAGGTGATTATTGTTTTCTTGTAGTTTTCTTGGGAACTGTACTTCAGGGTACTAGTTTTTTTCTTTCAATAACAGTTGTTAATAGTGTCGATGGAGGTGTCTACAGATCTTGGTTTACTTCTGTGTGTGAAAAACAAAATCTTTTTCTTAAAAAAAAACTCTACAAAAATTGGCTGGACTTATACCATCTTCATTTTCCTCTATCAGTGGATATGAATGTTTCAAAACTCAAGAAGGAATACATTACACTTGTAAAATTTTTAAAGTCTGTTCTGTAAGACCAGTTTTGTTTATACATCAATCCTGATTTATGTTTTAGCCCAATTTTTGTTCAATTACTGTTAGATCTGAATTAGGTAAAGAGAGGATCTGTCATTTCCCAGATACAGACAATAAAAAGATGTTATCTTCCTTTACCATTATATGTGTCTTATTTTACTTTATGTCTATATACTTCCAGGAAGCCTGATTCTTTAATATTTCTGATTAAGAGAATTTTAGAAAATTTCTTCTTCGCCCATTTGTAATCCATTTATTGTAATGCCCAGATAAAAATAAAATAGTATTGCATAAATGACAGGAATTTGTTGGTTATGGAAACACTTAGAAAGTAAAAAACTGCGTTGAAAATTTTTGTTTGTGAAGCCCATCATGACATTACTGAACCTCAGTAGAAATTCAAATGGCATGATAAAGAAAACAAAGTTACAGCATTTTCAGCCCTGAGCAACAACAATTGAAACAAATCATCCATCCAATATGAGTCAGTCATTTGTGAAATATGTAATTGATTATTTAAAATAAAAACTATATCACAATCTCAGCACAAGAAGGAGGAAAACATCAAGAACCTTTGACAAAAAGCTAGAGGATGAGAAAATGAATGATCTTTGACACATACAAGAAAAAGAGAGAAAGAGGAGGGGGGGGAGAGAGAGAGAGAGAAAGAAAGAAAAAAGAAAGAAAGAAAAAAAGAAAGAAAGAAAGAAAGGAAGGAAGGAAGAAAGAAAGAAAGAAAGGAAGGAAGAAAGAAAGGAAGGAAGGAAGGAAGAAAGGAAGAGAGAAAGAGAGAAAGAAAGAAAAAGAAAGAAAAAGAAAGAAAGAAAGAAAAAGAAAAGGAAAGGAAAGAAACAAAAGAAAAGAAAGAAAGAATCACAGGAAAAGGGAGAGCAACCCTAAGGTTTGTATTTTGGGCCCTAAGATGAAAAAGTGGAAAGTTTTTATGTTCTCCCTGAATTATTTCTGCCATTATCCTAGAAGTGTTTATTATAGAATCATGTAGCCACACATCATAGTAATGGAAATGCATGTTTTTAGAAATATTTTGGGTAGTTAAATGCCATTATTAATATATACTACTAATAATAATATTGTCCTTTAAGGCAGTCAACCAGAAAAAAGAGCACTTTTGTATTAAAAACCTGACAAAATAAAGACAGCGCTCAATAAATCAAATGTTAAATAACTATGGTATTCAGTATGCTATAACTCACTTCAGAACAGTTCTATATCCGGATTATGTGGATAATTTTTTTTTTCTTTTTTTTTTTTTTTTACTTTCTCTGCATTCAGCCCTTACAGGAATTCCACTGAAGCATTTCACTCTTATGTAATTTTTATATTTCTCCATATAACTTGTGTATTTGTGGTACTTTTCTGGAAGGTATCTGTTACCACACAGTTGAATCAAAATACCCTCAAAACCACCTGTATATTCCAACTGAATAATTTCTAGCTCACTAACAGAATTACTAACAAGTAATTCTCACTATTAAATGCTTTATAGAATATTTTCTTTGGGATACTACAAGCACATTCAAACACATGGAAACTTTTAGCATATTATAGATGGACAAGGTTTTCCTTAAATACAAACATCTGCAAAGCAGAGGGAAAGAGTAAACTACGCTCAGGTGAAAAAAAGGCTACAGAAGAAAAAGTTTGGAGCAAATAATAAATGTGAATGGCCACAGTCAGCCAGCAGTGGGTTCCTCTGTCTGTCAGCGTCTGTTTGGAATACATTGCTGAAATATTGCTGCTTTTAGCAATGACTCCCGTAGGACAGAGCAAGAGAGAAACGAGGCTGCATTGTGCTGGGAGGGATCACGTAAATGCACCGTTTGAGATGTGGTAGGTAGAGCAGTCTTGTTTTCAATCAAAACTGTGATTGTAGAAAGAGATCTGCATATTAAGTTTCCCTTTCTTTTTAAAGCACCATAAATCCTTCAGAATCACTGACTGGATTAGGTAAGGTTTTCTTCCTTTTTCCCTCTCATTTTATTACATATCCTTGCATAAGTGGCTCCAGTGCAACTGCAGCTCTGTCTACTTGAATGTCTGTAAATGTTCCATTGCTCTCAAAACAAAAACAAACCCCAGAAAATCTACAAGTCTTGTTTTTTCATATAAAAAGAAAGTACTTTAAAAAAAAAGAAAAAAAGAGCTGAGTTCCTCTAAATAGATATACCCAGGAAATACCAGCTTGACAAAGCCAGCATATTTTCTAACAATGTATTTTCCCGCCTCAAAATCATCAATGTTTAAAGAAAAAGAAAAAGAGTGATTCTGCTACAAGGTAGAGAATGCAGAATTTCAAGAACTGTTCCTTCTTTTGAAAAAATAAATAAAATTATTTGAAGTTACCAATGCAACTGACAATAGCTTCAGTTCCATTTATAAATGAAGTAGTTGCTTCTACACCCTTCAGTGCTATGTAAACGTGCTGCACTAGAAAAATTACAAAAAGGGCAAACTGTGTTTTTTTTCCTAAACTTCAGAAATTAAAAATTTTCTTTCTTCGTGTTCATCATTGTTATTCTGTGGTTTTATAGTTATATGTCAAAAAAAATCTGTGTAGGAAGGTAAATGAAACCTTTTAATAACAGTAATGTGAATAAATTACATGTTTACTCTTTATTGTAATATAAATACAATTAAATGTATGATAGTAATTATTCCACATGTGTATTTCATTAGCTTACCAAGTAATTACTCAATTTTAAATAATAATTAAAATACATTCAAATTTATCTTCATAAAACAGTATTGAAAAACACAGGAAAGTTGCTAAAAAGTTTAGCAACAAGTCTACTCTTTATTGTAATACAGATATAATTAAATGTATGATAGAAATTATTCCACATGTGTATTTCATTAGCTTACCAAGTAATTACTCAATTTTAAATAGTAATTGGAATGCATTCAAATTTATCTTCATAAAACAGTAGTGAGAAACACAGGAAAGTTGCTAAAAGGTTTCTTTAAATAGTATAATAAAGTAATTATTGTTTCTGGCCTGTTGTTTGTGTTTTTTTTAATCCTTTGAGTATATATAATCTTGCTTTTGCAATTAGTGTTCATATCATTATATGTAATGGTTGACTGAAGAAAATTACTGTCTTTTGCAAAAAAAATTCTATAGAACAGATCTTCTTACACATAAAGACCAAAATAAAGAGATTTTAAAGACTTTTTTTTTAGATTAATATTGATTTCATATTTGAGCTAATTAAATAAGTTAACTAGTGTTTTTTAAAAAATCAACATAGTTTTAATAAACTGAAGCAATAAAGTAGCTGTAAGATTCTAAAAAGGGTTCAAAATTTAAATACATATGTTAATAAGAAACCAAATTATTTCATGTTATTGTATTTCTAATATAGCAAACTTTAGTACATAATATTCTGATATTGGATGCAAGTAGTTTTATTACCTGAATCTTAAGGGCTGATATTGTACACAATGTAAATATGAACTAGTTCCTCTTGGCTATATATTTTAGAATAAGACGTGTTTAAGGTCAGAAGTTGCATGGTAAAGCCACAATAAAGAGGTATTATCTATTCCTTTTTTCTTTTTTTCCCCTGTTTTTTCACTGATGTAGACAGAAAATCGCTTGTTGATTTAA
Organism: Ibycter americanus; assembly: GCA_035590275.1. Taxonomy (NCBI): domain Eukaryota; kingdom Metazoa; phylum Chordata; class Aves; order Falconiformes; family Falconidae; genus Ibycter; species Ibycter americanus. Next base: position 87,816,134 of record JAVJGI010000060.1, read on the forward strand.
TTATCATATGCAATATGGACATTTTTATCAACCTATTTGAGAAAATATATACTGTGAGTTTGGAGTGAATTATTGTGTGAAACACTTAAAGATGACTGCTGAAAAGGTCTGTATACCCAACAGATTAATAAAATTGCAAACTTAGTTTTCCATTAGCATTTTCTATTTTGGCATCTTAAAAAGAGTGGAAGTTGATTTCAGCAGAACATCCTGTGGGGAAATTAGTTCATTTTGCTAAAGTATCTTAATAATTACAGTGACATCAAGGTTAATTGCTTAATCTGTATTGCCATAGTGCAGTCCTGTAGAAATCCCAACACAATCTGTTCTATAATTAGTGCCAGAATATCCATATATAGAAAAAGCTGTAACCTAAAGAAATAAATAATAATAAAAGAACTGATATGATTGGTAAACAAGATTTATCAAAGTGTGTGCAGTTTTGTGTGTTTATGTGTGTGTATATATATGTACATATGTACGAAGGGATGGGGTAGATTTCAGAAAACAGAGCTCTTGCAAACACGGTATGTTAAACCCTTGAGGAGATATAAACAGCTGAGGTAGAAAATAACTTCAAGCAAGACGTTTTTTCTCCCTATTCTTTTTCCAGCTCCAGAATGTGATTGCTAGCCAGCACCGTCAGTTTTGCATCAGGTGCCATTTTCATAACGCACTACATCACAATAGATAGTGTCTTAGTCAAAATATGCTTAGCTTCTAAGTGAGGTAAATGGTTTTGTCTGCAAAACAGCAATTAAGTTATAGAGAACATTATGTAGTATATATTCAAGTTGAATATGTACACACTTTGTTTTTATTCTTCAGGGCAATTACTATTTAGGTCCTTCATGTTTCTTCAAAATGTCGACGACTTGATTAACTCAGTAGAAAATGCAAAATTTTCTATTTTTATAGAAACCTATAGAAACCTAGTTTCTATAAAAACCTAGTAGTGTTTAAGTATTTGTTATTTAAACTAGTACTTGAGACCAAAACTGACTTTTAATTGCCATAGTAAATGTTATTGGCATATAGTTGTCGTATATGACACTTATGTAAATACATTGTATTGTACAATATTCTACAATATCTGCACAGTAAAGATTGTATTGTACAATACTGTATAATATACACCTTCATCATATTATGTTGAGTATCCAAAGTTCTTAATGATGCTGAACGTAAAATGTCATAGTTGAACTGGTAGTTTAAATTTCTGTTCTCAATATTCCTTACATACACAAAGTGAGCCTTATTTGACAGAAATAACAATGTTCCACCAAGTCAATGAAAATGGACCAATTCACAGCAATTAGTAACACCATGGCTGTTATCTTCCTTTTCAGGAATTCTGAACAAGTTCACCAAGATCAACCACGTAAATTGAAGACTCCCTCAGAAGTGATATCAGAGTCATTCAGGAAAGGAACACATCACATCAAATCTCTCACCTCTTCAACAATATTATATTGAAGAAAAAAAAATTATTTAAAAACAAACAAACACCTTTTTCATTATATCATCACTCTTTTCTCCATTACTCTCTTTTTCATATTTTTTAATAGGTGTGTTATTAGTTTTGTTTCTGTCTCTTCACAGAACTGGCCAACCCAGCATCCAGAAGATTGGTCATGAGATTATTCTTTCTTTTTCTTCATACTGAGTTTCTCCCATATGGCATTCCTGTCCCATTTAATTGCATTTTCCTCTTTCTGCATTTTATCTTTCCACATGCATTTCTTTATATATTCCTAATTTCTGTGTTATTAATTTTATGTGCAAATGCTCTATTTTGTTTAATATGCAGTAGTTCTTTTGTGTATTTTCTCCATAGAACCTCCTTGTGAATGCCCTAAATGCCCAGTAATTGTTTCCTTCATGCTGCTACCAGAAACTGGTGGACTTTGCTTTGCTTGTCCCATGTCAGAAGCAAGGTGGTCAGAGTTTATAAAGTAATTGTAAACGTTCTTCTACTTCATCTTTGGGGTTAATTTCAATAGTATTGCGTATTACTGATCACAATTACAGATTTGTAATACATTGGCACACTTTGTTAGCACACGATTCCATGTGGTTTTATTGACTATTCAGATTCTGATATCTGAGGGACAGTGTGGTGCCCCTGATAACTCAGGTTGACACGGTGGTTCCCTTCCTGCTCTCTGCTCCTTTTTGGAAACTATGGTTTCATTTGCACATTACTGCTTCATATTAGTCATCAGTTCTTGCTGAATGCTTATTACATCCGAGGCAGAAGCTGTGCTACTCTAAACCATTAGCTAACATGGTTTTCAAATAACCGGTATCTGGAGACAGAAAACAGCGACTGGATCTGTAATAGTCAGCTGTATAATTGATCTTATGTTCAGAAGGTTTACAAAGAGAAGTTTTAAGGTATTCACTAAGTAGGTAGCAACGTACAAAGAAATTCTGCTTTTAATGACCTTTAAAGAAAGATCTACAGGTTATATCTAACCTATTTTTACAGAAATTGGGATGAGTAAATCACAGTTGGCACTAATCTCTAATATGCACCTCTGAGAAATATAGCAATAGAACAAAACATGTTGAATCATCCTTTATTGCATTTTGTATAGCAGAACTGAAACATAGAGCCTGTATCCTTGAAAATACACACTTCTTACACATTTTGAGATACACATTCCATTATCAATGTTAAGAACATGACTCAAATGGTGGTATCACTATGGTAAAGCCTGATGACTGTTTGATTGCTTTAATAGTACGCCATTTACTTTGAGGGAGTTGAGGAGGAAAATTAACCTTAATTTTTCAAAGGGGAGAAATCTGTCCTTACTGCTCTCAAGTGCATATTCTCCAAAGTGTGGTCATTAAATAAGGAAATATCTCCAATGACACATACTTTAGATTATGCCATATTTAAATTTCCAAACGCCATTGTCATCTGCCTTGTCAGCCTCTATCCAACTATGTAACTATTTGAGTAATTTTGAAGGCATATACCTTTAAATCATAGACATGCTACAAATAGATACAGCTAGATATGGAAGTGCATTTCAATCTGGCAAATTTTAAAACAGCCACCTTTTTTAAGCAGTAATTAAGACTATCATGCACTCAAATATAAAATGAGCACACCTTTAATTTTCCTAAATTTTAGTTAGTTATTGCCTCTTATTCAGTGTTTAATCATCTCCAGGGAAACAGGAATCAACTCTCCCACATCTTGCAGCAGTTTTCATTTAAATGGTTTCTCAGCTAAACACCACTTTAAATTTGAATGTTCATACTACATGGTGGGAATTTATGCAATTTACAAAGCATTTACCATAGCAGTTGAGACACTGCTGTTGAGGAATTTCATATGAATCTTTCAACTCAACAGAAATTCTGTTCTTTCAAATCCTATTAAAAATGCAGTTGCTAACCTGAGAAGTTTATTTTGGCAGTCAAACTGCAATTAGTAACCTGCAGTATTATCAAAGAAAGTTGAAACTTCAGGCAGCAGTGAGTCTGTACTTGCATGTAATTGCAGCTTTCTTTTTCTTTTCCACAGAAGTCAAAACAGTAACAACTTGCAAAAGACTGTGAGTCTTGGTAATGTTCTAAGCTTTTTAAAAATCATATTTTAATGTGCTTGTAGCTGAATAATATTATTTGGTTCTCTATTTTCCTCTCCTTGTCACCATAGATACCGCTTATAAAAGTTTTATAACTTGTAAAATACTGCCCCAGTTGAAATCAGGTTGCCACTAAAAGGAAAACTACTTAACTTTGTTGATTGCTTACTGCAACCTGTTAAACTTCATCCTTTATTTTAAAAGTGCATGGAGGCATTTGTTTTGTGCTCTCTTGCAAACCTCTTTGGGTTTCTTTCAAAAATATATTCAGCAGAAGCTGAGGTTAAATGAGAATTAGCTGATTTTAAAACTCAGCTAACGAACTGACTTTTAGTTCAGTATTTCTATCTTTTGATAAGAAGTGCCCGTCATAGGCTGGTAAGTTCTTTTGAACTATGCAGTGTTGTCTGATTTCAGGTTTCAGTAAGAAACTGAGAAGAAAGAATATTTCTAATTGTTTATTTTTAGAATACCAAATATTAGATAATAAAAGATTGATTACTCGATGTTTACATGCACAAGTCTATGGGCTGGATGGAATCCACCTGAGGGTACTGAGGGGCTTCATGGAAGAGCTCACCAAACCACTCTCCATCGTTTATCAAATTCCTGGCTAACTGGGGAGATCCCAAAAGACTGGCAGTTAGCCAATGTGACATCCATCTACAAGAAGGGCAGGAAGGAGGATCCAGACAACTACAGGCCTGTCAGCCTGACCTGGGTGCTGGGCAAGGTTATGGAACAGATAATCCTGAGTGCCATCATGTGGCACATGCAGGACAACCAGGGATCAGCCCAGACAGCATAGGGTTGTGAAAGGCAAATCCTGCTTGGTGAACCTGATCTCCTTCTGCAATAAGACAACCCGTGTAGTGGATGAGGGAAAAGCTGTGGATGTTGTCTACCTGGACACTAGTAAAACCTCTGACACTGTCATGGCGTTCTCTTGGAGAAAGTGGCTACTCACAGCTTGGATAGGTGTACTCTAGGCTGGGTTAAAATCTGACTGGATGGCCGAGCCCAAAGAGTGGTGGTGAATGGAGTCACATCCAGTTGGTGGCCAGTCACAAGTGGTGTTCCCCAGGGCTCTGTATTGGGGCCAGTTCTGTTTAATGTCTTTATCAATGATCCGGACAAGGAGATTGAGTACAACTTCAGTCAGGTTGCAGATGACACCAAGTTGCGAGTCAGTGTCAATCTGCTTGAGGCAGATGCTTGATGGTTCTGCAGAGGGATTTGGACAGGCTGGATTGATAGGCTGAGGCCAATTGTATGAAGTTCAACAAGGCTCAGTGCCGGGTCCTGCCCTTGGGTCACAACAACCCCACGCAGCGCTACAGCCTTGGGGAAGAGCGGCTAGAAAGCTGTCTGCTGGAAAAGGACCTGGAGGAGCTGGTTGACAACCCACTGAATATGAGCCAGCAGTGTGCCCAGATCGCCAAGGTGGCCAGCAGCACCCTGGCTTGTATTAGAAATCATGCGGCCAGCAGAAGCGGGGAAGTGATCGTCCGTTCCCCTGTACTTGGCACTGGTGAGGCTGCACCTTGAATACTGTGTTCACTTCTGGGCCCCTCACTACAAGACAGACATTGAGATG
>JAVJGI010000060.1:87843366-87892756 GCA_035590275.1 Ibycter americanus
GGCAAAAGAGAAAATTTAGATGTATGGGTAGATTCTACATGAGAATAAAATCAGTTGGAAAGAAATGTGCTCGGTTTAATTATTTTTTTCTATAAGCCCAGTGAACATTTTCTCCACTTGGTTTTTAATGTACATTTCATTATGTGAACTTTTTACTTCCCTCAAAAAGAAAAAAAAAAAGGCAAATGAATAATATCAGGAAATTTAAAAATCCAAAATCCATGTAGAAACCAAAGCTTAATGAATAACATCTGTAAAATATTTTGACAGTACTTAAATATCATTGCCTTAGGAAATTTAAGTTTAAAACAATAACGTTTTTCCCCTTAGTTCTCATTCCCAGAAAAAAAATATTTTACTAAATATATTAATTGCCTGTAAAAGTGATACAATTTGACTGAACATTTCACAAACTACTTTTTCTTCCCCGGATTATGGGAAAATTTCTTTTTTCATTTTTTTCACCCACAAATATCGTTGCAGCTATATGATAAGTATTTTGGTTTTTCATAAATCTAGTTAGTCATTGTCAAAATAACACATAATGCCCTGTCAAAATCTTTAGTAGGCATTGACTTATACAAATGCTATTATTTATTTTAAAAGAATAAACAGCCTCATCAAGAAAAAGTGTTGTCATTAAATCACTGAAACATTTGTAACAGGTTCATAAAAAGCTTTCTAATGTAAGTTTTTATGTCTTAAAGATACTATATTTCATGAAAGAAATTACATGACAGGGCTGTTTTGAATTTTCTTGTTTCCTAATGATGGAAAAAAAGGTAGTGAAGGAAATGTTTCCAATAATAAACAGATTCCTCTGTCATACTTGCAAGAAAATGGCTTTCATTGACTAATACATTTACTCTGTTCATTTAAAGAGAACTTCTTTTAGAAAGATAAACACTGATATTAAAAAATGAGATGTATTTTTGTTGGACATCACTACACACTGTAGTGTACATTTAAGTAGGTATCTTGTAAGGTGTCATGAAATGACAGATAAAATTAGATAAACTGTTAGCAAAGTTATGTATCATGAAGTTAGTCATGTATGACTACTACAACATAAGGCATAAAAAAGCATTGAATTGTTGCAAGTGGGCATAATTCCCATTTTATATTTCAGTATCTTTATTTGGAGTCCTTCTTAAGAACAATTTTGCAGTCCAAAATGATCTTTTTTTTTTTACCTGAATGTAATTATGCAAAGAATTAAAATATTTATGATAATGAAACTGTTTCCCTTGTGGAATCTACTGTCTTATAACTTGACATCAGACTTGCATAATAATTGAGTTTGGAAGGATCTCTGCAGATTATCTTGTCCAACACTCCTGCAAGCCTGTCTTCGCTCCAGATCTCCCATTGAATCTCCGGGGCCTGGGACTTCTGAAGGCAAATCTTAATAGTAAAGGTGAAGGTGAAGGAACAGGCCAAGATATTCAATGAGTTCAATTCTTCTGTCACCAGGTCCTCTGCCCCATTCAGCAGCATGTCCATGTTTTCCAAAGTTCCTTTTCCTGCTGATATACCTGTAGAAGCCCTTCCCACTGCCCTTCCCAACCCTTGCCAGATTCAATATCAGTTGGGCTTTAGCCCTCTAAACCTAATCCCCTCATGCTCAGACAGTGTCTCTATATTTCCCTTGCTTCCATGTCTTGGGTTTTTTTCTTATGTTTGAGTTTAGTGAGGATGTCTTTTTTCATCTGTGCAGGCCTCCTGCCACCTTTGCTTGATAACCTGGTCATCACGATGGACCATTTTTGATCTTCAAGAAGGTTAACCTAAGCACACACACACAACCCCAAAACACCCCAAAACCCCCAAACAAAACAACTGAACCAACACTCCTAGACATCTCTTCTCTCTGAGACCATGTCTTAAACATGCCAAAGTCTTCTCTCAAAGTCCAGCACTGTTACCCTGCTTTTACTTTTTTGGTTTCTCTCAGGATTCTGAACTCAGTCTCTTGAAGCTGCAGGGTCTTGGAGAAGATCCAGTCAATCTCTGTAGCACCAGAGATGAGATATTTTGGTGATCTCCAGCTCCTTTATTTGGCAACACAGATAACCCACCAGTACGCCTACCTCCTGTAGACAAGAACTACTCCTCCCTGCCCCAGCAAGAGGCCACAGACATTCCCTGCAGCTCTAGTGATGCATAGCAGTGTCCTCCCTGAGGAACTTGGTCTGGGTCAAACCCTTTGATGTTATAGGGACAGCTGCTCCAGTGGCTGCTGTGCAACACCTCATCACTATCACTCTGCCCTCAGCCAAGCTCCTGACCCTTTGCTGCACAGAAGGCTACATACGTTAGCTGTCTTCCATCAGCTGTACTCAGGACCAGTCCTTATATACCTCCTTCCCTTGCACCTGGTGCAAGGGTGTCTGACCATCCCTCACCAGGGGTCAGCTGGGACAAAAGCTGACCCCTTTGGTCAAGGACAGCTCACAGAGCTTGTTAGAAGCTGCTAGAGCTGGGCAGTCACAGCCCACCATGGTAGTCCTTCCCCATCAGCAGCAGGCACCCTGATGTTCCTCAGAGACCTCCCATCAGTCCTCCCGTGATCTTAGACAAAGTTCACAGGAGATCCAAAAGATTACAAAGCAGAGCCCAGGAACTACTACACAAACCACTGTGTCTGCTGGCTTTACTGCCTTAATTACCTTAAATTTAGGATAAGGATATCTAATGATCATAGAGGTAAGATATTATTCCTGGAATGGGCGGCAGAGGAGTGTCATTAATTTTAGAAAACAGTGCTGGAAACTTAGCTGATGATTTACCAGCATTATTAGATACTTTTGTGTTTCTATCTTGTGGACCAAAACATAATTAGAAAATAACAAATATTGTTATTCACATTGTGTTATTCACAATGTTATTCATTGCTGCAACATGTAAGTATCTAACAGAAGTAAACGTCTGGTGTGAGAAGATAATTAGTTTGGGAAATTCTAATGAAATTAACATTCAAATAAACAGCAGATTTCTTATCCATTTCCTTCCTATAGAGGAGTAATATCAGATTAAACAATTAGCTCTTTATATAGTGTACAGCTCAGACCATAATCTCTAAATAGTGTTTGGAGCCAACACTCAATACTATTAACCTCTAATGAGATGACACATGGCACAGTTAGGAAAAAACAAGCAGCACACCCCCCCACACATGCACAGAAAAGTGATGCTGGAAAAGCAGTCAGGGGACAACTGCTCTAAAAAGCTTCTAAGAGACATAGATACATCACTTAACTGTTTAATGACAAAGAATCACCCCCTGTAACTGGATGAATGTCTTTTATTTTAATTTATTTTTAAAATTTAGGCATTATAAGTACAAAGGTAGTAATAGAAATCAGGCAGGATGTAATTACTGGGGGGAAAAAAAAAGTGTACTAACTGTAAGTCTAACACTCTGAAGATGGCCTGAAAGACTGCATAAATCAACCAGGAAAAATAAACCATTCTCTGTAATATATTATGTTGGTATGGAAAAAAAGGGTATAGAACAGAATATATTTAAAATAAAATATCTAACGTTTGTTGCTAAAATTATCACAAAATACACTTGGAACCACTGCCACATTCTCTCCTGACGTTAATTCATTGACTTCAAATGGAGCTAGGCCAGCAGAGAATTTGTTTTTTACAATTCTTATAATGTAAGGTGAGAATTAATTCCTGCAATTCTGATTACCAAACAGATCAGTTTTCAGCCTGGATATTACTTAAGAATACATGTCCCTAAAGACCAGAAGACAACTACTAAACACAGCTACATAAACTTAATATGTAGAATGTAATTTTGAATTTCTAGGTGTAATTCAGTTGAAAGTTGAAGTACAATTAGTGGCTTTGGTAATATTATATAAATCTGAAAGATAAATAATTTAATCTCTGATTAGGACATTACTTTTTCCAGGTGTTTCTCAATGGGATGCATCTACTAATATAAACATATTTTGATAAGGTGTTGTTTGATTGGTTTTTTTGAAATAGCATGAATCTTCCTTTTTTTCCTTCCAGTACAGATGCAGAATTTTTATGACAGAACTTCAAACAGTCTTATGTCTCAGTAACAAAAACAACTGTACCCCTTTTAAAGTACTTTTCTTAGCACAAGTCTACCAGCTCCAGAAAGGCAAATTATTCTATATAGAAAGCATTGGCATAAATACTATTTAAATCATAAATAAAAATATTAATTCCTGCTGTAGATATCTAAAGTCAATGCGGTCTCCCTGATCAACCTCTCTGCTACCTAGGCACGCTTCTGATATGCCCGTGTGTTCCCTACCTGCTTCCTGACAAAGTCTTTTCTGACTCACAGAGGCAGGGACATCCTTCTAAATCTTCAGGAGTCCTATCTGACAGGTATTGTTTAAAATCTAGCAAAGTTATCAGAATATTGATTTCACTGAAATAGAGCTGACACACTGGGCTTAATTCAGTTATATAAATATAGTAACTAGTGGCATGTGAGATCCCCTTGGTTGTCCTATCTGGCCTCTAGCTGCCATTCTAGAAGGATACAGATTTCCTGGAGGTTGTGAAATTCTGTGAACAGTATGAGATGTCTCTGATGATCTACTGCATCTCAAATGATGCTAGGTATCTATTTGTAAACAACTAAATCATGCTCATGGTGACATCGTAGTTCATGTACCTGTACATGTCATTAAATCTTTGGCTCTAGTCCTGTCTTGGGCTAATACCCTTACTACCCTATCCCAACAACATGCTAGTATACAATGAGGTCTCATAAATGTGCTCTCCATTTCCTTTTCCTGAATGAAACACAGATCAAAGAAAGCCTCTCTCAGCCTTAATATTTAGCAGTGATATGAAAATGTGCATTTCTGAACTCTGAAAATGTTACGTACTTCATGTTAAATAATTTTTTTATAGAACAGTGAAATGTTCAAAATTACCAGATTGTCATGATATCTCCTTTGCTCCTTTTTTGGAAGCTTAACTCGTCATCATCCTCTAGTCATGTCACATCCTTTCACCCTCCTCTACCTTCTGCATTAGGTATTCACAGAGTTCATACTGCAGTGTTTCTCCCAGTACACAGAGACATCTAATTTTCCTTTTCATTCGAGGACCTGCCCAGACAGATGTGTAGCAACCCTGATATTGGCTGCTTCTATCATATAGGCCCTTTTTATCACCTTCAGAAGTATTTAAATGTATCAGCTATAAAGATGTAGTGGGTTAACCCTGGCTGGATGCCAGGTGCCCACCAAAGCCACTCTATCACTCCCTCCCTCAGCTGGACAGGGGCAGAAAAAACTATGATGAAAGGCTCGTGGGTTGAGGTAAGGACAGGGAGATCACTCACCAATTACCATCACGGGCAAAACAGATGCAGCTTGGGGAAATTAATGTAATTTATTACCATTGAAATCACATTAGGGTAATAAAACCAAATCTCTCCACCTCTCCCTTCTTCCCAGGCTAATTTTCACTCCTGATGTCTCTGCCTCCTCCCCCTGAGCAGTGCAGGGGAACAGGGAATGGGGGTTGTGGTCTGTTCATCACATGTTTTCTCTGCTGCTCCTTCCTCCTTACTTTCTTCTTCTGCTTCTGTGAGGTCCTTCCCGTGGGAAGCAGTCCATAAATTTCTCCAACATTGGTCATTCCCATGTGGTGCAGTTCTTCACAAACTGCTCCAGTGTGGAGTCCTTCCATGGGGTGCAGTCATTCAAGAACAGACTGCTCCAGTGTAGGTCTACTACAGGGTCACAAGCTCTGCCAGCAAACGTGTTGCCTATGGGGTCACAGCCTTCTTCAGGCATCCACCTGCTCTGGTGTGGAGTCCTCCATGGGCTGCAGGTGGATATCTGCTCTAAAGTTAACCTCCATGGGCTGCAGGGGGACAGCCTGCCTCACCATGGTCTTCACCATGGGCTGCAGGAGAATCTCTGCTCCACCACCTGGACCTCTTTCTGCCTCCTTCTGCACTGGCCTGTGGGTCTGCAGGGCTGTTGCTTTCACATATTCTCACTCCTCTCTCCAGCTGCTGTTCTGCAGCAGTTTCTTCCCCCCATCTTAAACACATTATCACAGAGGTGTTATCACCATCGCTGATGGGCTTGGCCTTGGCCTTGGCCAACAGTGGGTCCATCTTGGAGCCGACTGGCATGGGCTCTATTGGACACAGGGGAAGCCTCTAGCAGCTTCTCACAGAAGCCACCCCTGTGGCCAAACTGCTAACAAAACCTTGCCACACAAATCCAATACAAAAGGGAATCTCCTTTTTACCTAGGTCCCTGGTTTTGGACCACGGTTTTGACAATGTGACTCACTGTTAGAAAATTGCCTAGGAAATATTTAGCAAGGACTGTACACATGAGTCCAGGATCTATGAAAGAATGTTACTTTATAACAATTGACAGACATGTCAATAATTAATAATAACAGTAATAATAGTACTAATAATGATAATAATTATGATGATTATGTTGATGATAATGATGTTAATAATAATAATAATAAGGACCCTGAAACCTGGAATTAAGAACTCACAGCCGTATTCAGCTGTACAGTAAACATTTAAGGATGTAACAGTAAATGCTTTACTCCAGGGAGGTTTCCATACTTTCTTAAAATCTATGCAGTCCTTGTGTCTTGGTACTTTATTGAGGTAGTGTATTCACATAATATTATGTTTGCTTCCTGCAGATAGTTTTGATTGGGAAAGATCTCAAGATGTGGCTACTACCAAACTCCCCTGGGGCTTTAGACAAAAGAAAGTCTCTACCTTGTTTTTTTTTCCTCCCCATGAGACTGAAAATGACATCAGAACGTTGGAGTAGCAGGTTTGTTCCTTACAGAAAGTAGAGTGATAACTCAATAGGACTGAGAAAATCTACTACTGTAAAAATCATTGTCAAAATAGCTTATAAAAAGAAAGATAATTCTTGCACATTATTTATAGCTTTAATTAGCAGGTCCAATGCTTTAGGATTCATTGAACTAAATCTTCAGCCAAATTGTCTTTGTTGGAGGATGTGAGCAACCCTAACTCTTAATTAAATTCACATAGATTTTTTGTTGGTTTGGTGTGTCCTGTGTTTGTTCCCCCCTCCCCGCCTCAATTTATTTCTTTTGCCAGTTATGTTAAAAGAGACACTGGGGCTTTTAACTACTAAATATTCCCTTGTTGAATGGAAATATTTACATGCTTGGGGTTTGTTGGTTGATAGTAGAATAGTGCATTGAATTATTGTGTTTAAAGATACTGCTGTTTTACCATCATCAAAAAGTTTAATATTTTTATTACTCAAGGTGTTAAATGCCACTTTGTTGTATTAACAGTGCCAAAACTCAGATTTCAGATATTCTACTTTATTGAATTATTTTATATGAATCTCCACTTTTCTCTACCTAGCTATCTTACTTGTGTATTTTTTACTTACCTAATTCTTTAACACTCTCAAAACAAAACAAAGAAGAAAAAAACCACCCACACACCCCCAAACAAACCCCAAACAAGATGCCCAGTTTTTTGCATATGAAAGCCTAAATTAGAGAAAAAACCATAGCTGCTTCCCTGCAGCATGCTTATAGTCCAGCTGTGTAACAATGTGCAATCTGTTTACATGGCCAGAAATTCACCAGTATTCATGCTTGCATGTCTTAACAAGATTACAGAGTAAAGCTAATTACTTATAACTGTTATATTAGTGGTATGAATCATATAATAATTAAAAAAAGACTTTTTTTCTTAAGAATTTCAGATTTGAATCTTTTGCTTTATAGGAAAATTAGTGGTTTTGTTTTCTCTCTGCATCACTCCATGTTGCCTAAACTCCCAGATTACCAAACTCAGATTTCCCTAAACAAGAATGTGCACAAAGTTTAGGTCAAACTGACCCACCCTCTCAAGTCATTAAATGACTCGCCCTCTCAAGTACCCACCTTCTCAAATCGTCAAAACTGATGAGTGAAAGGACTTCTAATCAAGGGAGTCAACCTTGGGAAACAAAGAACAGATAATGATAAGAAAACTGTTACGTAAATTATGCAGAAAGAAGCCTCCAAGTGAGAAAGTTCTGGCTGCAAGAGGAGACAAGCTGATAAACCCTTGCAATCCACAGGAAATCAGTTGAAAGTAGGACAAAGGCAATGGTGGTAATGGGAGATCCCGACCTCCAGCTCAAATAGGCCCCCTGAAAGGGGGCAGACTCCCGCTTCGGGAGCATGCGGAGCTGGTGAAAACCTTCAGTAGCGCTGCCTGAGGATGCGCACTAATCTGCATTAGGAGCAAGAAACGTGTAACCAGTCCTGTGTGTGAACGACAATGAATATGTGACGTACTATGAATATGCAAGTACTCTACTGTATATAATGTGCACCTTCTAGTAGCTCGGTTGTCCATGTTAGGAGGAAAAATCCTCCATGCCCCCAGCACTGCAACAAACCAAAGTTGGCTTTCTAAACTATCCTTGGCTTGGAGAGTTTTCCTGGTTATCTATCTATATCTCTCTATATCTATACCTGGATCTCTTTGAAAATCATTCCTGATTAGCCAAGTATTAGTTAGGATATTCTGATTTTTAAAACAAGATATAGCAGTGTTGAACTATGACTTAGAAGAAAATGACATAATTTATTCCTTCCTATGTATTTCTCACCAAAATAAAGGTCTCTATAACTCTCTTACTCCCAGTGAACCAATGACATTATATTGAAACATAAGCAGAAGATACATAGATATTTTAGATTATATCTCTACTCCTTAATCAGAGCTCCCAAAATAAAAGAAAATTTGAAAAGTGTATCCATAATTACATTTTTGTTTCTTTACCAGTAACTACGAGTTGAAATCTATGTAATTAATAAAAAATACAGATATTTTAGGGACTAGATGGAAAAAAATCTTTGTATCCATAATACAATTCCCAGTGGAGTTAAGGCACCCAAGTCCAAAAACTGAATGAAAATGTTTTGCTCATCCAATTTCTGCTCCTGAAATTAGGTCTTTCCTGAGATCAGTTATCTGAGAGACTTGATGCTGGAAGTACGTAAGAGACCATGCGTAATACTTAAGATGATCATACCCCTAAAAAAACAGTCAAGATCACTGATGTTACCAAAAGTCTGTATCACAACATACCTTGTTGCTAGACTGCTGGATTACTATAAGCCAAAAGCGACAATCTCCCTGCAACAGTCTTCTCTTAATCACCAGGCGACTGGTTGGAATAAGGATGTGTATTGAGGGACTTTTTCTGGAAGCCTTGACAGTGTTCAGAAAAAGGTGCAAGGCTCTGGGAAGCAAAAAAGAGATTCTGACCTGGAGCCCAGTGACTCAGGGTCTAACACAGTTCTGGATTCTGTTCTAGAAGTCAGCATGCCTGAAGGATGGGATAAGGCAACTAAAATCCTTTACTTAGTATAAAAATTGTACAACCCTGTAGTTTAATTCTTTATGTGTATAGGAATAAAGATATATTTATTAACAACTAAATTAGAAGGATATTTTAAAAAAAATTTGTTTACATTTAATTGACTAAATAAATGAAATTATATTTAATTGGCTGTACAGTTTAGACCTTTAGAGCAATTGCATGTGACACAGGTGGAAAAGTTTGGTAGAGTAAAAAGGCCATGCTATTTCTGTGTGTTTATTCACTCCCAGAATGACCCATATCAAAATATTCCACAACTCTTCTTTTGAGGAAATACCATCAGTTAAAGATCTTATACTTTAATGTGTGTTGGCAAGTCTCCTTTCTTTCAAGACTATAATTTCTCCTTGCAATCTCTAGCAAAGACTAACACGGCTGAGAAGGGGAGTTCCCAACTAATTCACAGAATGTTGCTCTGATGTGATTTTAAGAGTGTTTATGCTACATTTAAGTCACAGAAAAACATAGCAGTATACCTGTCATGTTTGAGTGCACCCATAAATAGAATTCTGTTCTAGTAGAACTAATTGGTACAAATGTTGTCTTGTTAGAAAAGCTGGTACAACATATTCTTAATCACCAAGGATTATGGAACTCAAGCATAAGAAATCATATGGAGCATCTGGAAAAAAAATGAAATGTATTTTGCCTCATATAGTTTCCTTCAAGATCTGACCACCGAATAAGATGCCACCTAAATGGTCTTAACTACTTTTTTACACTTTTCCTCATGTATTTGTGCTTCTACAGACTGGTCACTTGGTTTGTAAATCCTGGGTGAAATTCCCCTTTCTGGGGTGAAATTCTCAGATCAAAGCTAACCACATAAAATCTATATACCTTCAGGGTAGAGAATTGTGTGTCTAAGAACCCCAACAGCCAGCTTTCTTCTGCAACATAGGTTAACCATTAAGAAACACAAAAGAACATTTTGTTGTCCTAAATTTTGCCTTTCTTCAGAGCTCGCTAGTGCCATGTTAACCTGTTGTAGGTTTCTATAGCCTAACAAACAGGGAGATGTTTAAAATCATAAGGGAAAGGAAAATGCTGATACACAGTTTCCAATATTCATATGTTTGACAGTTAGGGGGTTTCTACTAAATGGTGTGTGGCAGTAATTGTTCCTTTGGCATTATGTTAAAAAAAAAAACAAAACCAAAAAACCCCAAACCAATTATCGACAAACCCCAAAAAGATAATGCTAGGATAAAGTCTCAATCTATGAATCCTAATCCTACGCTCATGTCTAACTTAGGGCTGTAGAAGATACACAAATTCTGGAGATAATTTGAGCAAACACTTTTTCATAATTTTTAAAACATTATTTTATGGTTTAGTCTTCTCTCCCGGCTGCTAAGAACTCCATTTGTATTTACTTACTTTTTTTCCCTATGGCTCTGAGCAGGTAGAGGTCTTACTCCTGATTTCTAAGATATAAAAGTAGTGCAAACTTATGCTTTGCTTTCCAAGTTATCTCTAAATGCATGTAAGTTAATAACTAGATGAGCAGCTTGTTTCAGAACTGACTCTGAAATGTTTTTATTTGTGAGTTCTGGAAGACATTTATCTTCTATTTAAATGTTAAAGAAAAATATAAACAATGAATATTTGGTAAAGTAAAATCAATATGCTTACTTATGTTTTTCTTTCTTTAGCAACTCCTTACAGCCTATGAGCTCAAGTAGTTTGTGCACACAATCTGAGGAAGTGCCAGCTCATTATCAGCCCATTATATGTAAATTTATCATGTTAATAGCTTTAAAAATATAATTATATGGCTATTGCTAGATATGAAAGTTATTAATAATTTTATTAGTGATGAGTGAATTATCTCTCTCTGCTATGTATGAATAAAAGGTGTAATTCATGCCAGTAATAAAATATTAATACATTTATATTATTGAGGTGTCCATATCAATTTTTAAGTTGCAGAATGAAGTTCACTCTGGTAACAAGGAAGAGGGAATGCATGGCATAGCCATAAATAAATATAGGTAAATTATGAGCATTTTTTAGCTGAACATAAACAGAATGTTTAAAAATTTACATGTTCTTTTAACATCTCACTTTCTTTGGTCTACTTGCACAGTTCTTCAACAGATTCAGTTGTCCTCTATATTTAGGTAGAAAGAAAAATATAGCTATTGATAATATGGCAACATAGCATAGCAGTGTATATTGCTTTATTTACACAATCAGTATTGCTTTCTAGGAAAAAAAATCGTGGGGGATTTGGGATGATTTAATCATCTTTTATTTTTCATGCATAATAGAACAGAAGGAGAACAGATTTGTTCATGGAACATATATAGTATGAATTTCATGTGAATCATGATTCATTAGCTAAATTATCTTTTGAATATGAACAGAAAATTGAGCTTGGGACATTGCTGCTACAAAGCTTGTTGTGAAAATAAATGACCACAAAAAAAAAAAAAAAAAAAAAAGAACAGAACATGATTTCAGAACTGAGATATAAGCCTCCTTCAGTCCATTAACTTAGGTGATTCAAATCCAAAATGTATTCACCCTTGAAATGTATCTCAGACTCCATTTTATTCCAAACTACAAGACTGAGAACAATTGCAGTGCCTTAAATGCTGAGAGCAGTAATGAACAGACACTACTCTTTCGAGTATATATAGAGGCCTCTGTCAATGTAGTACATGTTCAAAGTCACTTTTGCTCTTTCAATACATGTACGATTAAAATGTGCTTCCCAGTGTGGCTTCCCTGCTTTCCCTTCAATGTACATTCAGATGTCTTGCTGACATGCCAGAATAATCACATGAGCACATGCGAAATATACATCGATACCAAGCATGTTTGCCCACTCTAGTCTCCAGTAAAAAAACAAACAAACAAACAAAAAAACCCCAAAATACACAGCAAAAACCCACAACATAAAACCCCCAAACAAACAGAAAATAAGATCTAGTTGTTGAACCTCTTCATAAAAATGCCCGCAATCCTTTTGCCTCCAAAAAGCTCATCTCTAGTGCTAAAACTTACTCTAAGGAGGAATTGCAGTTTTCTCTCTCCTCTCCCAAAGCTTGTGCTGCTTCTGAGATAAATACGAGGGAGGAACTCTCAAACGGGAAACTCTTTAAAGGAGTCTTCGCAGCAAATGTTTACTATATTATATTACTTGAATTATAGGAACAAGAATCACTTACCAGGAAAGACATCATTCTGTTTAGTACTGTGCCAAGAAAAAAAAAGTAAAAAAAGAAAAAAGAAAAAAAAAAAGCCCCAAATACCCCAATAAAAAACCAAATCAAACTAAATCAAAATATTCACAAAAAAAAAAAAAACCAAACCAAAAAACCACCAACAACCCTAGCATGAATGGATTCTTTCTAAGCAAAGAAAAGAGAATAAGGAAACAGAGATGAGAAAATAACATGATTTACCATAGGATTACACACAGGTCAATCATACAGCAAGGAATAGCTGACAAAATAATATAGCAAAGCGTAGCTCACACAAACCTCATGAAGTTCAGTGGAGAGACAACTGGAAAATCCTACACTTTGATTTGAATAACCTGTCCAAAAATACAGGCTGAATGAAAAGCAGCCTAACATAAGGAACTGAGAGTCCTGCTGGACAGAAAACTGAACCACAGTTTTTCAGTATGTCAAAGTCATTGTTTTTCCAAAATACTGTGACTAATGCTGGAGTAATGCCAATTTTTGGAACGTTCTTTAGGTTGACAATGGAAATATCTTGCAACGTACAGACACCTTCACCTCAGAACAGAGCCTTTTCACCAAATTATGAAATCAGAATCTGTCTTGCCCTACCATACCTCAGGGACTTTTCACATGGCTAATATTCCAACACATGTAACCTACCAAATCTCATACCCTTTTTGTGTCTCTTGCCTAAGCCTTTTGTTTGTTTGCTTTTTTTCCAGTAAACAACTGCTGCTTTCTTTTGCTTTTAGGGAAATTCCCATTTTTCAGAGAATATCTTCTGAAGAGATTATGAAGAAAAAAGTATTTCTCCAGTGATAAAAACTTTTTTTGTAAATTCTTGTTAGATAGTATCTAGTCAGGACCTAATGGAACTGTGTACATCTATCTGGATCATGAATATGTATGTCAGTTCTTTTTTCTTGACTCTAACACAGAAGAGTACGGAACAGAAACACAGAAAAAAGCATGCATGAGGAAAAGATGGTAGAATTTCCATAATTTAGATTTTTCTTGCTCACTAGTAACATGTATCACTGTATGACTATAAGGCACATTCACATATAGGGCAAAAAGATCTTAAAATTAAAAAAAACCCAACACTTGTCACCTGTGTTGGACCCAAATGACAAAGCATAGGTAGTTAAAATCAATTAAACTACCATTACTACTACTAAAAAAATCTATGTAAATTAAAATATTTCTTTTTTAGTATCATAAAATGCAATTAGAAAAAAATGATGAAAATAAAATAAACTTTTATATAAACTATCCGTACTTTTTTATTGCGTCTTATCTCATCCAAGAACATTTGGAAGGCAAAAGTGGATAAGCAAGTGCTTCTAAAGATCAGTAAACATGATATATACTCTGAGAAATGCAATATGAATCAGTCTACCTGACAAAGTTTGAGATGACGATACGAGATACATGAAAGTGGAGAAAAAAGTCTGTTAAAAAAAAAACAAACAAAAAACCAAACAAATGACAAACCCTTTAATATTTTACGAGCACAATTATTCATGAGTTTATAGCTGAAGAACAGATGGAGTTCTTAGCTTTCTTGAATAGTGTATAACCTTTTTCATCATAGAAATGAAGGTATTACTGCAATGTAATGTATTAATATTTTCACCTTTTTTGTGCTGATATATGTGATCATAAAAGTTGACAATATTGTCTGCTGTTTTGAATACTAGAAACAAAAAAAATCTTCCATAGGTCTAATTCTCTCTGTTGCATCCAGATTTGCAGCCAGTCCCTAATCAGGGGGTTACAGACTGGACACCTAAGGCAATCTGTGTGGACTACAGAAACATACCTTACACATAAAGGTTGGTATTGTTAGTCTTAACTAAATCACTACAGCTTATTTCCCATAATGAAAAAGTTAAAAGAAATATTCAAAAACTTGTTAGTATCTCCTCTTTTTTCTGGTCTCATGCCAATTCTTTCCAACATGTGTTTACGAGAAGTCACTAGAACCCATGGTTATTTTTTTCACTGGAAGGGAATGGTGGTGTTGGCAAGGTGTCTTCCTCTTCTCTTTGTGGACTGGCCCACCTGTGGCTAATACATTTTCTACTGTTCACAGCGTCTTCTTAATTCTTTGCTTCTTCTCAATGTTGAAGTATATCAGAATGTCCTGTGTTACATATTACATATTTTGAAGATTTTTTCTTCCCTTTGTTCTCTAAAGCATCTTACAGCCAGCATCCAAGGTTGCATTTCTTTAGACATGGACTGATGAGTTTCTTATAGCCCTGAGGACTCCATTATAATCTTCTGCTTATATTTTCAAGGTCTCATTTAAAATCTTGCAGATGAACTCTGGGGGGCCCGTGTTATAAGCCCCTGTTTGACTTCAACGGCTTCTGAGTTGTGTGTGACTGATAAACTAAGGATTTTGTTACCAGAATTTGGGAAGGTCTTTCATTGTTCACTTGTATAGTGAAACACACACATGCATATAAATACACAGACACATAGAAATGATGCTGTTGTGACCTTTTGTTGACAAAATCTATGAATTATGACAATATCAATAGCATGCTATCAAAACCACTTTGAAACTGCTCTCCCCTTCATTATCACCATATACATTGCCTTCTATAGGTTACTGATGGTTATAAAGACAAAAAAAATCTGCAGCTGACTTATAATTAGTTAATAATTACAAACAGAGTAAAAAGCAGAATAAAAGAATTTTAGGCACAAGAACGTCACTAAGCAAATCCATCTGGTCTTCAGTGGGGTGTTTGTTATGGTACTAGACATGAAACTAAGACAGATGAACTATGTGCACAAGCTAAAAATCATGACAACAACTTTTGCAGGTGTTGTAACAAGAAACATTCAGTGGGAGAAAGAAGGTAATGATGTACTTATCAGACTGTCCTTGGGATTGAACTCATTCATGCTTTTAATTGGCAGATTGGAAAAAAAAAAAAAAAGATTAAAAAAGAAAAAAAGACAGCGAGCTAATGATGGGAAATTTAAGTTACCATCACAGAACAGAACTGGAATATTATGGAAGAAGAACTGAGCAGCCTTCTATATATACATAGCAGATACATAAAAAGCTACAGTATAAAATATTAGGTCACATATTTAGCAAGTCCTGACTAAATATGCTATTAAGGAGCTTGTTTTCTTATTAATGACAAAAAAGAATGAGAAAAACTGATGGTTTTGTTTGTCATTTTTGTGAATCACCAACATCATAAAGCCATGGAAGAGTCGAATAAAAGCTCAAGCTCAATATAAATTAGGCAAAGTATTTCCCAGATGCTGCCCAAAATGCTGGAGAGGTTCCATTCACAGTCTAAGGGCTCTGCCTTTAGGTGCTAACAGACAGAAGCTTCCCCCATAGTTAAATGTTTAAACTCATGTTGCAGACAATGAGCATTGAGCTAATAGATACAGTAGAGTCCAAAGAGTAATTCAGCTCAAAATAGGCAAGATTCAGTTGTATCTACAGATATTTGAGATGCTCTAGAAGACTTGAGACTTCCACTAAAGACTGGCAGCTATGAATAAGGGCTCCTGAAAGACCTAGTTCTTTCCAAAGCAGCTGAAAGCAATGACTCATGCCCTAGCACATGGCAAATGATGCTAATTGTCGGTTGTTGCTTGGGGTTTTTTGACTGATTTTTTAATTTGATTTGATTTTTTAATTTATGTTTAGGTAAATGATTTGTGTTTTAATAGTTTACTTTAGGTTGAGTCAATTGTAGCATCCAGTGATTGCATTACCTATAACTTCATTGACTGTAACAGAAGCTAGATATCTAGTTTACTTTCATATAGACACTCATATTTACATGTCTTACTCTGAAGCCATTTACCACACACTATCTACTTTTGGTGACCATGATAAAAACTAATACACTCCACAAGATCCACAGAGAAGGTCATCAAAAGAATAAGCAAGAGAATGAAGAGCTTCTTTCATATGAGAAAAATCAGAAAAAACAGCTTTGGAAAGACACTGCTATGACTTTCAGATGGTACATGATAAGAGGGAAATTTATTATTTAGGATGAAGAACAGCATTGGCAGAAGAACAGAGAGGTATACTTTGGTCATGAAAAAAATGTGAATTTCCTATCAAAAGAAAGTTTGCAACAGTGATATGCTGGAGTACTGTAAGTAGGCAACTGATAAAATTTTCAAATTGAGTTTGATTACATATGAAAGTATGTCTGGATACTGCAAGAAGTTGACCAATAAATTAATTTCCAGTCCCCTCTCCAGTGTGAGTGAATTGAAGATTTAAAACCCTTTTCCCCACTTAAATGATTATTCATAAGGGTTTGTTTAACCTTCACGGAAACTGACATCAGCAAACCTGCTGAGAATGTTATTATTAAGGTCACTGGAGTCTCTATGGCACTTGCATTTTGGAGGGCTTTGACAGGTTAAAATTTACCTGGAGAAAAATGGTCATATCTATGGCAATCTTTTTACATGGACCTGCTGTTTGAATAAAATCCTTCTGTTAGTCAAGTTTATGTGTAATTCAGTTAATAAGTAAATTGGTTTAGAACTAGATGTTTTTAAAATTGGCTTATCACTGACTGTGCTCAGATGGTAAAACCTAACTACGAAGACAGTGCAGCTTAAACATCTGATAGTGAGATTGTTCTGACTGGTGTCCAATTCAATGACACTTACAGGTTAATGTTAATTCAGAATTAATCACTGAAGTAACACAAGGTCATGCATTGTGAATGCGTTAGTTAAAATTAACAACTAGGATGCTACTCCTAGGCACTCAGCAAGTATTTGGATGTCCCTTCACTAGGTTAATGTTGCCATCTATTACACACTATATTCTATACTGGTTTCTCTTTTATGGCATGCTTCATTATGAAATTAATTTTCTGTCTAGGTTTTTACATTAACCTTAACTGTATCTGTGAAGCTGTCAGTATTCAAATCAATTACCTTTTTGTTCTGTACTGAAGATAGGTTAACAATTGCAATTGGTTGGTATTTTGACCAGCTTACCCTGATGTGATTTATCAAACAACAAATACTCTTAGGCAAAATAGAATTTTATCAGTAAAAGTGTAGTGACTATTCTGATGGACTATTAATTTGATTCTCATCATTTCAGCATTGTCTTTAAAGAAGTTATTCAATGGGTAAAAATAAAGAAGAATGATATTGTCTGTTTTGTAAGATTTCTAATCAAAGAACTCCTTATCAGTTATGCTTTAAGGATAATGAACCCTCAGGAAGAAGTGTATTTAGAGTTATTTAGGTCACAGGCCAGGACCCAGCATGGTCTTTTTATTTTGTGTTTCTGCATTGTAACGGGATCCAACTCTGTGAATATGGCTTTTAGGTGTCAATTCAATACAAATTATTAACAACAATTAAAATGATATAACATGTTACACACATTCTCTCACCACCCCCCAGCCCCCCCAAAACCCCATCATTTTTAAAATAACTGTCTGTCCTTTACCAAATAAACAGCACAAGCTTTTAAACTTTTTTTTAATAGTAGACCAGAGTTTACCTGACTTTGATGATTTTTAGAAGTCAACTGAAAACACTAGCTATGCTAGTTAAGGTATTAATGTACTGGAGATTGAGTGAAGTAGGTACTAAACCGTGCTCTATGAGATTAATTTGGTATTTAAAAGTTATTATTTATTAGAATATTCATGGGAGCTTCACTTCAACAGCTACTTTTTTTTTGAAAATTTGGAATATGCATCTATCTTATGTAAAGAGAGTAGACAAAACAGTGAAATGTAAAAATTAAAAGGTTCATGTTCTGAGATCCAAAAGTGAGAGTTAATGAAAAGAGAACAAAACCACAGGGACAGAAAAAGCAAGAGATAGAAAAATAATATTCCTAATTTACATTTTACATTTACACACCACTTAAGTGTTTTCCCTTAATTTTCTATATTTTTCTAGCTTTTTATTGGCTGCATAATGTCCAGAATTCCTTTGTTTTTCAGTGGAGAAGCTTTCAGCCTTTTATTTGTCAGTTTTGTTCTAGATTTGCATCTTCTTTATTAGTAGAGCAATTAAAAAACTTAAAAGTGAAGTATTTACCTTTGAGGTATCTTAAAGACAAATACGGAAAAAATAAAAGAAAATATTTTAAGAGAAGAAAATGTTTAACACTTTGTGAGAGTTCATTTAGAAAACACTTTGGAGGATTCATCTTGCTGAATTTTATGATCTAAATTAGGAGCCTTGCATAAACCAGGCTCCTTCAACAGTTAATGGTGTTCTAATATTCTTCTTTCAATGATTTTTACTATTTAAGAGAAGGAATGAATGCCTTTTTGTGTTACTTAGAGTCAGCTTTCCTACTATGTAAAGCTCTGGGAAAAATATGTTTATTTAAAAATGTAGATTTGCAGTAATGAGACAACACAAAATACCAGAATTCATTACTAAGGTTATACTTAACTAAAGATATTGGCTGCTTTTGTGCCTGAATGAGCATTTCTTTCTATTCTTCTAGGCTAAAGAGGATTTCTATCTTGTAGCTAAAAGAAGCACTTTAATTGTTACTGATATTTAGTATTGCTGTCACTTTCTTCTAGGAAAAGAAGGAAGCAAGGAAACTATGCTCTTCTTTCTTCCTTTGTTTTTGTTACAGCCTCTTCTTTGTGAAGTTTATGTACCAGATTCATAACATACTACTGACTATATAAGTGTTACACGAAAATAAAAAACAATGCCAGAGGCAGACTTGAAATGTGGTCCTTGCTTAAACTAGCCTATACTTTCCCCTTGGTCCTTACTATATTAAGCATTCTACCATCTTCTCCCATGTGTTTGAATTAGCTGTTCTTCTTAGTCAAAGCCCAAGACACAAGAAAGTTAGATAAAAGTGGAGTAATCTGTCTTTATCTAGATTTTTTTAAAAGAGAGAGAAAAAAAAAGGTGAATGTTAACACTCATCACCCCTTCTAACAAGGAGCTGAAGATCTTAATCTTAGGTGAAAATTCTGAGTGGCAGATCCTGAATTAGCAAAGTCTGTAACCCATATCCTTCCCTCAGATATCTAAATTCAGAGATGAATGGGATTTTAGCTATTTTGAAACGTAATACCAGTTTTCTTCCCACATTCACAATATAGGCTTTGTTTGTCCTTTCTGAGTAATTCTCCAGGACTGGGCACTGTAAGGACACCTTGTGTCCCAGGAACATGTATCCATTTTGGAATACAAGACATGGACATGAGAATATATCCATTAATTTAGGACATTAAAGTTTTTATCAAGGGACATAGTATTAGTTCAATGAGTCAAAAATCTTTCTCAAGGTCATATATTAGCCCTTTCCTCTTTTCCCCCAGCATCATGCTTAAAAATGTAAATTAGATGTAAAAATTTAAAATTAAATCTAGTGTGATGTTTGGTATTACGGTATAATTGGTTTTATGTGTGAGGAGGAGAGATAAGCTTATAACCAGCAATATTATTTCTATTTTACATTTGTGCTACTAGCAGCTGCTGCTTATGTTGTAAAAAGGTGCCCTGATAAAGAAGATAATACTGTATATCTCAGTGGATTTTTTTGTAAGAATATGTTTAGACAAATACATGTGAATATGCATATACATTATAATTAAATCTCAAGGAAATAAGGTTTCATTTGGAAATTTTCCATTTTTCATAAACTGAAACTCTAGGTCTAATATTATTTTAATCATTGTAAACATTTTCAGACACTGTTTTAAGTTTAATTACAAGTGCAGCCTGAAACAATGTCATTAACACAGTTACTATCTGTGCTTTACATATCTTGACCCTAAGAAATAATCAAAAGTTATCACCAGAATTTGACAGTATTAATTACTATTAGTTAATTTATACTGCATAGCTTAAGGAAAAACAACAAATCCCCAAAGATAAAGAAATCCCATATCACAAACATCCTCTAGGAAAGTTCAGCCATAAACTTCAGTGCTTTTGGCATTTATAAATTATTTGGTTCATTATAACAAAGACAGTTTGACATTTGCAAAAACTACAAAATTCCTATGTCTGATTGGACCAAGTACATAAATTTACCAGGGTTTATATGTTCTTTCCAGAACTTTCAATTTTTCATGTCTAGCACCCTGTTCTAACAAAGTATAGATACAGGTATTTTCACTCAAGCATCACAGTACTAGCCTTATTTTAGCCATAATGCCATCATGAGTTATGCTAAAGCAACACTAGCCAGCTTGGCTTGCGTGTGGCTGCTTGAACTAGCATGTATGCATGTTCAGGTTTTTTAAAGATTACTACATTTGGGTATGTTGGTTGATTATGCCAAATATTTGACAATATTATATGTGATATTGTATGGCAATGTGGTTCTGGTTTTTATGACTTGGAAAATGCATGTGTTTCTTCTTATACAATCGTAGTAGCATAGAATCATAAAATTATTCAGAATGGAAAAGACTTTACAGATCAAGTCCAACCATAAACCTAACACTGCCAAGTCCACCATAAGACCTTGTCCCTAAGCATCATACCTACACATATTTTAAATACCTCCAGGGATGGTGACTCAGCCACTTCCCTGGGCAGCCTGTTCCAGTGCTTGATAACTCTTTCAGTGAAAATTTTTTTCCTAAACCTCTCCTAGCACAACTTGAGGCCATTTCTTTAAATCCTGTCATTTGTTCCTTGGGAGAAGAGATGAACATCCACCTCACTGCAACCTCCTTTCAGGTAGCTGAAAAGAGCCATGAGATCTTCCTTGAGACTCCTTTTCTTCAGGCTAAACCACCCCAGTTCCCTCAGTTGCTCCTCATAAAACTTGTGCTCTAGACCCTTCACCAGCTTTCTTGCCCTTCTTTGGATATGGCAAAACAATAATTTTTTGCTATTTGTCCCCCTAACTCCACTTTTATAACATTACAAATCATATATTTATTATCTTTAGTGAATTATGAATAATGTATTCCTGAAAGTAATATACTTTTCATACTTCTATAAATATACGTTATTTTAAAAATTTTATTTATTGTAATCCTCAAGCAGATGGACAACTTTCACCAAATACTGAAATGCGTTATAGTATATGAAAGTTCCTAAGGATGCTGTTACTGCTAAATATTACATGTTTTTATGACATGTTGTTTTTCCCCCTAAATATTCTCTCATCCATGCTTAAATAAATGTTAAAGAAAACCCTCCGACCTTAGTTGTAATCAAAGAAAAACTCTTAACATTGAAAAACATTTTATAAAACATTGTAAAACAACTTACCATTGCTAAAATTGTAGCATGCCAAAAATTATTAACAGGAAACTATATAAACAAAAGTTATTAATAGGAAAAATTAAAACAGAAAAGCAATCTGAAAACAGGGACATTCAGAAAAAACTTCCTAGAAAAAGAACAGTGATACTGAAAAGATTTTCTAAAACTCAATAACAAGCCCGATAATTTACACTTTTTATCTACAAGTTTGGTTTTCTTTTACTTTGTTTTGCTTTGCTTTCAGACAGGTCTTCTTTTAACCCTTTCAGAAGGATGAACAATTTATTTTCCCTAGATATTATCTTGAACTCAAGGTCTAAGTAATAAATGGGTTGTAAGCTTACAATCATATACACATTCATTCAAGAGGTTAACCCAGCAGGAATGCAACAACTACTTTTGGCAGTCATCTGCTGTACATTATAATATTTTGAGAACAGAACTGCTGGATAATAGATGTTCCCATAGTAGTTCATCAATGCCATTACTTGATAACATGGGAAATTGCCATCAATCACAAAGCAGTAAAGATTATTGTACCATTGACTATTAGTGATAGTTACTTAAAAATGTTTAATACAAGAATGTTGGAGTACTCCGTGAACTTGCTTTATTTTTCTAAATATGCATCTCATTTCAAGGGACCAAATGTCTCTGTATTTAATTAGTGTGTTCAGAACACTAAACAGGCAAGCTTTTTTACACTAAAATTAAAATGTTTTCTTAGGGGGTGGAGGGGGGACAAGGGAGTGAAGTTCTTTTGTTTGTTTTTTGCTTTTTTATTAGTTTGTTTTATGGTTGGGTGTTTTGTTGGTTGCTTGCTCACTTGATTGTTGATTTTGTTTTTCCTTATTTATTTGTATCTTACATAAAAATTCTTAATGTAACTTCACAGGCTGCAGCGTCGTAACTTGCAGACCAGACCGGGCTGTCACGGTGAAATCAACACCTCTGTATTAAAATAATGTCATTTTTTATATTAAATTGAAAAACATCACAAATATTTTTAGACAATTGCAGTTTAAACACTGGCTATAGAAAAGTTTTTCCATCATAAGTATGCAAGACCATGTGGTCTTCTGCATCTTGTGCACCTAGCTTTCTTCGATGACAGTATTTTAGAAGACAGGATTATCTCATAGATCTTTAGAAATTCAGCTAGACTGGAAAAGCTCAAGTTAGTTGTCTACAGTGGGATTTTATATTATAGAAAATAATTCTAAGTGTCTGGAAGCTTTGGATAGAGGAAATTAATCACTTTTATGTAGAATTTAAACATGAGATAGGAATAATAAAAAAAACAGTCTGAGTATGACACAGCATACCTTCATGTCCTATTGGAAAATTAAAATGTTTAATACTGTTTTCTTGATTTACAATAGATAACTCTGGGGTAAGTTAAGTTAGGTGAAGGATTAAATTCCAATATTTTGGTTATGGGTTTGTATTATCCAAAAGAAGGCTATATTTGACTATTATGATAGACATTTTTTACTTGAGCTTGTGTCTTTCACTTTGACTTTAAATAAGATGGAGCCATACATTTGAAGGAGAAAGAATTCTGCTTTTCCTTAATCTTAATCAAATGTTGCCAAAAGCTGTAATTAGTATCTCCATGAGAAGAGTAATCCAGTTTCTGAATAATCTGTGACTATCTATTAACATGTTTTGATTTATATAACAACTATAAAATCTAGTATCAATCAGACAACCATATCAGCATAAAAAGCACAACATATTCCTTTCATCACTTTCAAAAATATCTCTTTCCTGAAAAGTGTGACTATTATTTGTAATATATGTGAATACTTGTATATGTTGAGACATAAAGGTGTATAAATATCCTATATTTGTTGATATATTTCTTCAAAATACATTTACGGATGAGAATTAATTAGAATGGAAAAACACTGAGGAAAGACACTGGGTTTCAAAAATTCAATCCTTGATGATTTAGGAATGCTTTAACTCATTACCAGAAAGTTGTACTGCTGTCATACTTTTCTCAAGTCCCACATAATTTTTTAAACAAGATAATTACAGCACAGGGTGCAGAGATATGATAGTGTTACCATTTCCAAAGCTTCAATTAAGTTTGAGTTAATGTGTCTTTATAATCCTGTCATCTCAGTTATTTTTTCTCCACATTTCATCTCACTAGAGTGAAAAGACTCATGTTGATTCCCAGCCCCAATATTACCTATTTGTCTAGATTTTACTTTCTGTGAAACTTTCTAAAAAGGGTTGTGCTGGTTTTGAATAACAAACTTGACTGAAATGAAGTTTGTCACAGAATCATAGAAAGATTTAGGTCAGAAGGTACATCTATAGGTTGTCTAATCCAAGCCCGTGCTTGAATCAGTGTTAGCTTCACATTTAGATCAGGTTGCTCAGGGCCTTGTCTTGTGAATTTGGACTACCCCCAAGGACAGAGGGTACGCAGACTTTCTGGGCAACCTCTTCCAGTGCTTAACCACTCCAAGTACAATACATAATCTAGTAATATCCAGTCTGAACTTCCCTTGCTGCAACTCATGATTGTGTTCTCTTGACCTGCTGTGCATCTATCTCTGTGAAGATAGAAGCCTCCACCTTCTCTCTAGCCCCATTCAGGCAGTGGAAGATGGCAGTTAGATCCCCTGTTAGCAGCCTTTTCTCCAGGCTAAACAAACTCAGTTCCCTCAGCATCACCTTATACATCATATATCCCAGATGGTCCCTCACTGTTTTTTCAACATCTCTCTTCTACTGGACAGAAACTATCCCATTCTGGACAGAGGTTACCAGACTGCTGAACAGGGGAAAACCATTCACTTTCTCAACCTGCTGCCTACCTTCTTGTGAATGCAGCCTAGCATGTGATTAGTAATCATTGCACTCCTGACTCTGTTTCTTGCCAGGACTCTCAGTCGTCTCACTAAGTGCAAAAAAAGAGTTCATATATGCAAAGGCAAGAATTTATTGTAAATCTAATAAGTCAAGCCTTAACATCAAATAATTATTATCAGTACAGTTACAATGACACTAACTCTTCAAATAATATACTGTTAAAATGATAAATGCACAAACTATATTATCTATGCCTTTCTCTGATGTCATGCTCATTGGACTAGATGATCTTTGACGTACCTTCCAACTTTGTATTCTATGATTCTGTAGTCCTTCCATTGCCTTTCTCGCACCTAAAGGCGGAGTGTGGAGGTGGTGATTTCAGTCTGTGTGCATGTGGAGGTATTCAGGGGAGTCATCAGCAACACAAGCCCTTTGCTGCAGGTATGATGCTGATGGTTTCATTCTCTCCCCTTTGGATCTACCTTTCTGTGTTTAGTGACATGCTTAAAGCCTTGTTCTCTCTTCACTGCTCTGCATCTAAATTTATTATTCTGTGTTTCACGTATGTTGGATAGTGGGTCTTCTTTCTCCACATTGCCCTCTCCAAACTGGTTTTACTGAGCTCCCAAGCCTTTACTCCTTTAATAGCCAGTAATTGACCAGTAAATGATTACTTGTTTACAGGGTTCCTCTATATTAACCAGTGCCAGTGTTTTCAAGGCCTTTGAGATCATCCTACACCTTTAAACTTCCATGGTACCTTTTATCCCATGGTCACCCACAGTTCATTCTACACAAAATGAATGGACCTGTATACATATCTATGTATACAGAATCACAGATTGGTCAGAGTTAAAAGGGACCTCTGGAGATAGTCTAGTCCAAACCCCTGCTAAAGCAGGTTCACCTAGAACAGGTTGGACAGAATCACATCCAGGCAGGTTTTGAATGTCTCCAGAGAAGGAGACTCCACAGGCCCTCTGGGCAGCCTCTCCCAGTGCTCTGTCACCCTCACAGTAAAGAAGTTCTTCCTCATATTCAGATGGAACTTTCTGTGTGGCAGTTTATGCCCATTGCCCCTTGTCCTGTCACTGGGCACGACTGAAGAGAGCCTGGCCTTGTCCTCTTGACACTTGCTCTTAATATATTTGTATGCATTGATAAGAGCCCCTCTCAGTCTTCTCTTCCCCAGGCTACACAGGCCCAGTTCTCTCAGCCTTTCCTCATCAAGGAGATGCTCCAGTCCCCTCATCACCTTCGTAGCCCTCTGCTGGGCCCTCTCCCGTAGTTTCCTGTCTCTCTTGAGCTGTGGAGCCCAGAACTGGACACAGCACTCCAGATGCAGCCTCAGCAGGGCAGAGCAGAGGGGGAGGACCACCTCCCTCAACCTGCTGGCCACGCTCCTCCTAATGCCCCCCGGAATCCCGCTGGCCTTCTTGGCCCCCAGGGCACACCGCTGGCCCATGGGCAACTTGCTGCCCACCAGCACTCCCAGGCCCTTCCCCGCAGAGCTGCTTCTCAGCAGGTCACCCCTGGCCTGTGCTGGTGCTGGGATTATAGAGGCAGGACCCTACACTTACCTCTGTTAAACTCCATCAGGTTCCTCTCCACCCAGCTCTCCAGCCTGTCCAGGTCTGGCTGAATGGCAGCGCGGCCTCCTGGGGGATCAGCCACTCCTCCTGGTTCTGAATCATCTGCAAAATTGCTGAGGGTGTGTGACATATGAAGGCACAGACCCCACGCAAGGTCCCCCATTGCATACATAATCGCTTATCCACCCAAGTTCTGCCCTGGAATATGCCTATGTGCAGCAAAGCACCTTTGCAGCCAGTTCACACTCCATTGAGCTGTTTAGTCCCTCCATGTTCATCTAAGGAGCTTTCTTCTTCCCCAGTACTTAAGATGTGGGAAGCTTTGGGCATGCCTCTCACTGGGAGAATTTGGGCATGCCCCTCATTGCCAACAGGTGCTCACAGAATTATGGGCACGCCCCTCATTACAGACAGATATGACATCATCACTCTGCAACCTGGCACCCAGACCAGGAACAAAGCCTTTTCTCAGAAAGGGCCCTTGTAAGGGTGCACTCAGTCCTGTCATCCAGGTCACTGATGAGTAAGTTGAACAGGACCAGACCCAGCACCCAGGACTGAACACCGCTGGCTACAGGCCTCCAGCTGGACTCTGTGCTGCTGATCACAACCTCTGAGCAATGCCATCCAGCCAGTTCTCAATCCACCTCACTGTCCACATGTTTAACCCACACTGCCTGAGCTTACCTATGGGCATGTTATAGGAGGCAGTGTCAAAAGCCCTGCTGAGGTTGAGGTAGACGACATCGACCACTCTCCCCTTGTCGACCCAGCCAGTCATTCCATCACAGAAGGCTATCAGGTTGGTCAGGCACGATTTCCCCTTGGTGAATCCATGTTGACTACTCCTGATGACCTTTTCATCCACATGCGCTTCGAGATGGCCTCCAGGATGAGTTGTCCTATCACCTTTCCAGGGATGGAGGTGAGGTTGACCAGCCTGCAGTTTCCTGGGTCCTCCTTCTTGCCCTTTTTGAAGACTGGAGTGACATTGTCTTTCCTCCAGTCCTCAGGCACATCTCTTGTCCTTCATGACCTTTCAAAGATGATGGAGAGTGGTTTAGTAATAACATCTGCCAGCTCCCTCAGCACTTGGGGGTGCATCCCATTGGGGCCCATGGATTTTTGGGTGTCAGGTTTGCCTAAATGATCTCTAACATGATCCTCCTCAACCAAGGGGAAGTCTTCCCTTCTCCAGACTTTCTCTCTTGCCTCCAGGGTCTGGGATTCCTGATTAGCCGTATAAGGATTAGCGGTAAGGACTGAAGCAAAGGAGGCATTCAGTAACAGCACCTTCTCTGTATCTTTCATCACCAGGGCACCCACCTCACTCAGCAGTGGACCCACATTTTCCCTATTCATCCTTTTGCTACTGATGTAGTTGAAGAAGCCCTTCTTGTTGTCCCTGACATCCCTCGTCAGGTTTAATTCCAAACTGACCTTAGTATTCCTCGTCGTCTCCCTGCATATTCTGTGCACATCCCTATATTCCTCTCAAGTGACCTGTCATTTTCCCACATTCTGTAAACTCCCTTCTTCTGTTTGAGTTTTGCCAGAAGATCCTTGCTTATCTATTCCAGTCTCCTGCCCCTTTTGCTTGATTTCGTGCTCACAGGGATGCACCTATATTGAGCTTGGAGGAAGTGATGCTTGAATATTAGCCAGCTCTCTTAGACTCCCCTATCTTCTAGGGCCCTGACCCGTGGAATTCCTCCAAGGAGGTCTTTGAAGAGGCCATAGTTTGCTCTCCTGAAGTCCAGGGCTGCAATCCTACTTATTGTCCTGCTTCCTCCATGCAGGATCCTGAACTCCACTATCTCATGGTCACTGCAGCCAAGACTGCCCCCAACCTTCACATCTCCAGCCAGTCCTATGCATACATGTATATGCATGCCTAAACAAAAATTGTAGTAACAAGTAGTTTTTCAGTATGACCCTACATAAATATGCATATGTATTTATATATGTATGTATGCACATCCCAGTATTATATCAGTTATACCATGTCAAGCAAAAATTAAAATAAGTAAACAATTGTCACCTGACCATTCAATGATTGATACTGTAAGCTACAAAAGCCTCTAAGTAGCACAAATCCAGAGTAAACCTGGGGTCCTGGGACCTGCAACAAGCAGTGCCAGCATCTTACTTCCTGGAGCTACAAGGGCACAAAAACCTACCTGTATTCTCTATGTTTTTCATAAAGAAAAAAATTATTTTTTTAAATATCTGGACACATACAATTTATTATTTTCTCTTTATTTACTATGGTATCAAGTACCTTGTTTGGAACGTGCCCAGATTCATAACCATAGACTTTTAAGCCGTATTGTTGGTAGGCTGTTGTGTCTGTGACACATGAGGAGTCACTAAGGAGAAATCTGGCTGTGTTTCTGATTACCTTTTCTTCTAATGCAAAAAAAAGTCTTGTGTATACATATTTTTTTTTCCAAATCTGATTATTTTTTCTGTCTTATTGTCAAATATAACTGACCGTGCACCATAAAGGCATATAGTCATTTGTTTAGAAAGCTGAACTTCGACAGGTAAGCACTATCAGCTCTGCTGGCCAGTTTATCTGCAGAGTTTCCCATAACATCTGATAAATGAAAAATGTGATACAAAGTTTTAAAACTTACAAATCTAGGTGGACTTCAGTTGAAAACCTAGAAATCTGTGCTACTGAAATGTCTCTTAGACCCAGACGAACTACTAAAGTACAAGAAATTTCAAGCTGTGGTAGCATGCTGCTGCTGCTTTGTTCACTTTTATGGTTAAAGGACATCAAAGCTATAATTGAGAAAAGACCTCATCCTCATTTTAATGAGGAAGTCATCAGACTGGATAAACTGAGTGTGGATATCAGATGCGTGCACACACAGAGAGATTAGAAAATTATTTTGGTTAATTTACTGTTTACATATCTTTAATTAAAACGCTATCTTTGCAAGACAAATGCTGAACATAATCCTGGGATTATGTGCTACTGATTCTTAGACTTGTCTCTTAATCCATTTCCTTTATTTATTAAAGAGAAGTGTTGATCTATTACTTTAAGACCTAGTAGATTTTTTTATTTCAGTAAGATGTTTTTGCTTCGCTAGAATCATAAAAAATAAGAAACCCCTAATTTTTGTGTCTAAAAGAAGTATAAGAGGTTGTTGTAATATATTTTGCCAGATAATAAGCCTTATGATACATTTTTATTTGACATTTCCATAAGCAAATAACTAAAATACAGTCTTGATAATTACAATAGGAGACATGCACTTAACTGAGAAACTTCTATTCAAAGTGTAAGCAACAGTTATGGGATATGTCAGTCAGATTTCTACAGGGATCAGTTTTGGACCAAGTAAACTCAGTATTTAAATCCATAATGTGGAAGAAAGGATAACACTAAACGTGGAAAGGTTATAAGAATTTCAGAAGGCATGACTAGAGATTACTATCATACTGAAAATTTAAGAAGTATCTAAAATAAATGGTATGCAAATTAATAATTGCTACTGCAAAATATCCAGAGGAGAAGAATCTAGGTTAAAAAAAAAAAAAAATTCTCATTTATCAACATAAATGTCCTAGCTAGGCCATTGCTCTGGAAAAATTTACATTAAAAAAAGACTTTTAAATTGAGCAGTTAAAATAAGTCCCAAAATTGAAAGAATCACAATTTATGAGTCTAAAACACATGGTGTATGAGAAAGAATGAAGGACCTAAATTAGTTTAGGCCAGAGAAGACTACAGGAATATGTGCCACAAGTCTTTGTGTATCTAAAAAGTAAAAACCAAAACAAAAACAACCAAGGAAAACATTGTTACATCTACTAAGTATAAAATAATAAACAATGTGCTTTTGTACAGCAAAATGGTTCTATGAAACTAATGTTTTTTAAAAAAAACAAACAATTTTGTCTATGAAGGTTTAATGATTTGAAAAAAATGTTATTTATAAATGTAACAGCTGAAAAGGTTTTCCTCTTACTCTACTTTTTATCAGAAAGATTTGCTTGACCAATATATCAGTATTTAATTTTCCATAACTAGAACATACTTTTGGATATCTTCCAGCTGTAACTGCCTCACAAGCTGCAACAGTATTCCACAAAATAAAGAAATACAGATTTTAAAGATTTCTACGTGTGGATTACAGGATTTTTTTCCCCTGCCTTTA
Source organism: Ibycter americanus (assembly GCA_035590275.1). Classification (NCBI taxonomy): domain Eukaryota; kingdom Metazoa; phylum Chordata; class Aves; order Falconiformes; family Falconidae; genus Ibycter; species Ibycter americanus. The sequence goes on from JAVJGI010000060.1 coordinate 87,873,831, forward strand.
TCAATGAAGACATCCAGAGATTCTTTCCAATCAAATGTTATATATTTTTGAAGGTTTTTTTGTTGTTGTTTTTTAAATAATACTACCACTTAAATTACATAGATATCATAACCTGATGATTTTCTATAAGAATAAAAATTTTCAAGTAAAATTTGGTATACCTTTATTGATATATTGACTGTGTATTCATTCCTTTCACAGAATGATCATTTCCATACCACAAAAAAAAAAAATGTGGACCTACATTTCTGTTTGTATGTATAATAGTTTGTCTGCATTTGCTAACTTGTGAGAGCAGATGTTGTATATGCATAGGAAAATTTAGCTTGTAATGCCAATGCCAGCTACGTCTGCGTTAGTTTAATGCAAGATGAAAGTTTAAATCTGTTCAATAAAATTCACACTCTGTGTTAAAGATGAAAATTACTTGAATTCCAATGAACTTTTATAGTTACATCTAACAATTCAGTGAGATATTTTCTCAAATATAAACATTGAATAGCAAGGTGCACAAAGGTATTGACCCTTGAGTTTTAAAATCTCCAGATAGAATGCAATCTTGACTGAATAACACTTCTATAGCAAAGGACTGACCTTTTCTATAAAAACTGGTTAGAACACATGTTCGTTAAAAGCAGTATATCTCTTCAAGTTGGGATGTATTTTAACTTCAGTAAACTTAACAGCTACATAGTAAATATTTCAAAAGAAAAAGGTTAATGTTAGTGCTTTTAATCATTCATATAAAAATGTTTTTTTTTAAGGTAATGGCGTCAGGGTTTTTGTTACTATAATAGTTACATAATTAAAATATTTTATTTTCCGGCTTTAAAAAAAACCTTATCTCATTAAAATATCACTTCCTACTGAATTAGTACAGTATTTTTTTCCTTATTTACATTAAATTTAACAGATGGTATTGAGTTGATTCTATTTTTTGTCTAAGATGATGACAACACAATTAGGAATTTTTTCAAAACTGTAATTGTAAAATTGACCTTATTAAAATTCAACTTCCTCCATAATTAAAAAAAAAATAATTACTTGTAGTAATTGGACCAGAAATGACATTTTCAGTTCATTAATATTCAACAAATTGTTTTTGAAAATGTTCTTGCATGGTTAGTAGTCAATCTTCAGCATTTCTGTTCATTTCTTATTTAAAAGTCATGTGGAATAATAGTTTGCATTTTAATAAGACAAGTCTTTATGAATTGACTTTATTTATAAGGTTTTTAATTGCTAATTAATGTGTGAAAATATGTCTCCTGTAATATTTGTAACACATGAAGTGAAAGGTGAATGTACTAGAACAACAATTCACACATGCTGCATCACTCTAAGTAAGCATGAAAGATACAATATTTCCCATTCATGAATTTTCATTATTCTTTCTAGAAATGTCAAAACCAGGTTTAATATGTCATGGTACTGTGCGCCTGAATAAAGAAGTCAATTTATCCAACATCACAAAGTAGAAGCAAATCAACATAATGATGTATGAACAATTTTATTAACCAGGAAAATACAACTGAGATAATTTCAGGGTGTATACTGTTTATATTATTTGATGTAAACACAATTGAACTGATGTCTTATATGCACTCTAATTCTCTTTATAGATCTTTGAATATATGTGTCCATATTTATATCTTTGGAGTGTAATTCCTCTGATGTCCCTGGAACAGTCAGAGTTCAGATGAGCTCGGTCAGAACTATGAAGAGATTTCGCTTCTGATAAGCCATGAGCTGGAGTGACTACTTTTAAGGGTGTCAAATTGCCAATAAAACCTGTTAGATTAAATAAAATGTGAAGACATTTTGAGTGGCAAGTTTGCATCAGAAGTTGAACTGAAACGATTGCGCACTTTCTTGTTGTCAGGCAGAGAATCTTCGTGTGATTTCAGCATTTAGATTTCCATAAGGAGATACAGATTTTGGATAACTCTGCATCTGTTTCTTCAGATCAATATCTTCAGATATTTAAACTGTATGTATCAGCAGTGGAAATTCATCTGCCTGGGACAATGCAGCTCTTCCAGGAATTTGGGTGTTTCCAAAGTTAGGTTGCATCTGAGAAAGAATTTTGAGGATAACAATATTGCATTGAAGACCATTTTTTTAATGTATCCTTCAGAACCACCTCCAACCTTTTTGTTTTCATGTCCCTTCTTCTCTCAGGGAAATGGGAATATGGTTCGAATGTTTCTGTCAGGCCTTTTCAATTCCCCTTAATGCTTTGCCAGACAAGAAGTAGATAAACTCAGTAGATAAACAAAAATTTGTGTTTGAGCTGGACAAACCAATGTTGTATGGAACCTACTATTTCAATTAAAACATCATTAACAGTTAACTGAATTTTTTAGTTTAGCCTGCTGTCTTATACAAGCAGAAGCAGACAGTGGATGGCATCCAGGACTAACCAACAGACGTTCTGCAGCTGAAATGGAGATTTAGGGCTTGGCTATTCTAGGTTTTTAGCTTTCAAAATAGGATGTTTGTCAGAACTCAGATTCCAAGTGTGGTGATGTCCAGAGTACATGCACACCTTGCTAGAGGCATCCCAGTCATTCCTCAAAGCTCTTGTGCTTTCCAAAAGGAATGTGGTATGTCCTATGTTCACAAGTCCACTCCCACAGAAGTATTTTGCGTCTGCAGATGATTCAGTTCCTGGTTTAGCAAGTTACCCCATCTGCTATTTTACAGCCAGTTGAAAAGCATCAATTTATGGTTTTTTTAAAAAAAAATTCAATACCAAATCAACCTTTTCCAGGAATCTGCTGTTTCACTGCAGTTTCTGGCAAAAGGGGTGTTAGAGATTCCTGGCTGCAAATCAAGGTCAGTAGCTTCCAGTAGGATATCGGAGAATGAGATCTAAACATCAGCCTTCCACCTTTGAGATGAATGTCCTGTGAAACAAAGAGGTTTCTGTTCATGCAGCCAGCATCCCCAGATTCAGGTAGGAGTTCATATTCGACCACTAAAATTGAAGTTCTCAGAAATTTCAGTATGTGACATGGACAGATTTGAATGAGAATGAAACAACTAGTTAGTGACCAGACAGCCACATTTTGAAAATCTGAACATGATTTTTTTCCTTATTACATATTACATATAATTTACTGACTGTATGTATTTAACATTCTTGGTAGTTTAAAAAACCTCTTAGGTAAACAGATGCCATCACTATCTTTTCAAGGGCTTCCTCTTCTTTAAAAAAACTGAAAATTCCTGGTTTTTCAAACTTCTGGTGCATGCACAAGTCTCCCTTCTTTATAAGCAAATTAATATAGTCAGCTCATTCTCTGCTTTAGTGAGTGAAATATCCTGGGGATATTTATTAGAATATTCAAACTGATTTGTACGCAGGTATAGTAACTCGGGGGAGGGAGCAAAAAAAACCCAACAAGCCTCTTTAGCTCTATAGTCACATAATGGGTCTAAAATGCTAATCCTGGCATGCAACAAGAGAATTACTTCTATCACAGTTTTGAAATAATAATGATTTTTCTCACATAGTTAATTTCAATTAAATTAATGATGCTGTAGTTTATGTATAAGTTATATACTTAAAATTTGGAACTGAATGCTATTTGAATAACATGCAGAAGTAGCCTCTATGTATCTTATGCATGACTTTTATTGGCAAGAAAAAAAATAATATTCTACTGTGGCCTTCATACTCTCTCAGGAAAAAGTGGATAGATTTCATAGTCTTCATATCTTAATAGTTGTATGTCATTTAGAACCACATTTACAACAGGAATATATGATGGCATTTTGGAAAAGAAGTCTTATGATAATATAAAATCATTGGGAGACACAACAATTAGACACTATGTCCTAGAAACATTATTCTGTGGAAAGAATATGAAAAATGTTGAACCGTGGAAATCATGATTTTCCCCCTTAATCCAACGAAAGAAGAGTGGTGGGCTAAATCTTTGAAGGTTTTGAAGGCATATTAGGAAGCCACCAGTTCACCCCCTTATATTTTTATAAAATACTTTGCTATTTTCAATGATTTTATTGAAATCAGATGTTGCTGAATTTTCTGTTTGTATTAAAATATGTAAACGTAATATGTCTTATCCAAAATGTTAAGACTTACAAGATTTCTAATGCCTGTGACCTTAAAGTGCCTGAAGAGAGGCTTATTTACTATGTTTATAAAGGCTTAAAATAAATTAATAATTATAATAACAGTAAAGGTAATGGTATGTCTGAAGGTGCCTGACATTTTACTAAGAAGCTGGAATGAAAGTTTCCCTGTGCAAACCATGTGCCAAGCAAGAATCCAATTGCCCTTCATGACTGAAGATGTGCTGCTCATTGTAGCAGACCTCAGAATGATGCTGCATGACCTTTTTATCACTGTCCTCATTGATGTTTCTTTATGTGCTAGGTCATTCTTTCAATCCCTTCAAAAGAACTTGGTAAGTGAGTCTAGTCCATTAGTTCAGATTTACTCCCACTTCTCTTTCTTAACTCTTTTTTTGGTGTATCAAATGTCGTCATAAGCAGATTTCATCCTGGTAGTCTACTGCGACTCCTTTTAAAATTCTGCACTGTTACAGAGTGGTTGCAGCTCTACATTCTTATCCATTTCTACTTTGTCATGAGTTATTTGCTCCTTCCTCGTAACACTTCCATTCTGCGACCCCTGGCCCCACTTCCATGTAGATACTTTCAGTAATGCCAGATAATCCCTTTGCTTTTCCTTCTGAATGTTTCCATTAGCCAACAGACTGCTGACTGGAAACTTACACCTCTCAGTACCACACTAACTTGCATGGTGGTGGTCTGCTCTCCACACAGCTATGGGAACAGAGCATGCACCCCTCTGTGCTTATATCTACTGCTCTACTAGTGTGAACGTACCTTTTATGAATCCACCCCTTTCTGTTGACAGCTGATCTTCAGACCCAGCAGGAGGTCCAGCAAGATTGCCTGAAATAAAACCTTAAATCACTGTAGCAAATATTTTCCATTACTTGTAGGAAACTGACCTGCTTCCGAAAGTCAGGGAAGTTAAGTACAGAATACAACTGATTTAAGGAATGACAGCATATACAGTATTTTCCTTCACTACATTATAATTACAATTTACTGTATAAATTTATCTTGTTTAGGTCTTGAATTATCCAAGTTATTTGCCCATTTCTGTTACATATTCCCGCAAACTTCACTCTAACTACCCGTAGTACAATGCTATGAACTGCACAAACATATCTACTTTAATAGCTCTCTCCAATAAGGAGGTCAATAGAAATGGCACATACTGACCCATAATTGAATGCAAGAGGTTTACTGAAACTGATTAAGCTTTCAGAGTCACGCACAGGCAGCTATGCTCATACATCTCAACCATGCTGTAAGTGCACATCTTCCCTAATACTGACTTGCAGATTTATCAGTCATGTCCTAGGTCAAAGAATATACTCATGATAAAGGAACCTGAAAGTACCTGACTGAACAATAATAATTACAATTAATAGAATACTTTGCACAAGGGATGGCTGATAGCATCACCAATCTTTCAAAATATGTTGTGGTTGATAATGATTGCTTAGGTCTGCAAATCTTCTCTTCATCATTTAAATTAATACTTTAACTCAATTTAAAATGCAAAGTCAAACTCAAAGCATGGGGCCAGATCCATTATACATTGATTGACTTTACCACTTAGTAGGAAGCCCAATTACCACATGAGTCTTTTAGCTTTCGTATAAAGTAAACACAGAAATGAACAAGAAAAGAAACTTTGAGTTTCTTTTTTGGAATGCGTATCTTTTTTTTTGGCCTGGGGAAAGCATGAAACATAAACTTTAAATAACTGTAAATCAGACAACATTTAAAATGTTCCAGTTTTCACTGGGGAAAAAAAAATCTGTGCTGCTTTCTACCTTGAAAAGATACATTTGAAATAATGAGAAACCATGACTACCTTTATCCTGATTCAGGTACACTGAACAATAGTTACCCTTTAGCACCATTTAGGCAGTTAGGGTAGAATGGGATTTGTATAAACCATGGAAACTTGTAAAGCTCAAAGTGTTTCAGACACCAAGGTCCTATTTTTGTCTGTGATTACAATTTTTGCTTCCTGTTCCTTTATGCTTTTTTTTTTTAATGGATTTGTGATACTTAGTTTTAGGTATCTAAAATTCTGATGTCTACATATGAAGTAGTTGTTTTGTAGTTCCTTTCCTTGTTGATGGAAGAAAATAGGCATTATTCACTACAGTAGTTATCTGACCTTTTTTTAATTTCTACTTTGGGGTAAGATGAGTCATTCCTGAAACTATTGACTGCATCTTCAGTGTAGTGGGACCCTGAGGCAAGAAGGCTACATGCAAATATCCAAATTTAAGTGAACATAATGCACCTATAATAATCTCCCACAGCTTGTCAGATAGGTCATCTATATACTCCTTTCTTGCCACATGTTGTAGGAGGGTGGACTCAGAAGGCATTTGCACTCCAAGGCTCTTTCCCTCTCTTTCTGTCCATACATTTGGACAATCATAAACTTCTTTAGTTCACTCTTGACCTTTATTTTCCCCCCTCTAGTATCGAACGGGAAGTCTTGAAGGTATAGACAACTTTTTAGCTTAAAAGGTAAAAAAAAGTTAGTCACATTATGCTACACTTTCATTAGACTATGTCTTAATCAACAGAAGGTCAAAGGCTTATAAATAATCTAAATCTAAATCTTTTTGCATTCATACGATATACTATAAATGTTCTGCTAATGTAAATATTAAGAATAATTCCTCTATCTTTACACTTCAAGCAGACATTCTAGTGGAATAAGATTTCTTTCTGCAACAGACCTAAATTGCGTCTTATTTCACAACATGTATCATAAGAAAGGAATTCTGCAAAGAGGATACATAGTATTCAGGACAGTCTTTATAAGCTTTTATAGAGAGGTTTTCTATGCTTTTATAGGCACATATAGCATTTCAAATTGCTCAGAGCAATAGTTATAGATTTAGGAATGTTCAAACACCAGTAACAGCATTATTACTGGCTACTTATAGGTTCAGAACTTTTCTTTCAAACAATACCTATAAGGGGCTCTTTTCAAAAACGAACAAACAAGCCAAAACAAAACAAACCACATAAAATTCTGAAGCTCCAATCTCAGTTTCAGAGAGGCTTTCTTTTGTATCAGTTGTGCCAGAACCCTGAATAAAAGGGCCATTATTATTATCCAGAATAACATCATCCACAGATTTTTTTCTAGTAAGTAACATGCAAACTTTTCAGTGATAGCTTAATTTTTATTTTGACTTGTAGCTAAAATTGCCAATTAAAGACATTTTTCCATGCTCCAGAGCTTGAAATACTTGTAGATATCATACAGAAATCTTTGAATCAAGTATACTTTGATTTTTATAGAAATTAGGGGCAGGACTTTTGAGGATGTGGTTTCACATTCTTTGGTAATTTAATCCTATTATTTATGCAACAATACAAGACAAAAAAAATACTAGGGCAAAGGAAATTGTTTGATGTTTAAAACACTTACTAGTCTAAATTCTGGTTTATAAGGAGAGCTTTATAATTGCTACCTATCTTTCATCTGATCTCTCGATCTCTATGTATAGACAGGCCTAGGTCGTGATTCAGAGCAACTTAGATTCCACTTCTGAATCAACTCCTAGACTATAAAGGTACCCTTGTGAATATTTTCCAACTGTTCATTTCTTTCCAACATTTGAAAATAGAGAAGGATCTTCAGTCACCTGGCCAAGTCAAAAAACTTGTTTAAATACATGGCATTAGGAAGAAATTCTTCCCTATGGGGGTGGTGAGGCACTGGAACTGGTTGCCCAGAGAAACCGCGGAGTTTGATTCATTTACTTATATGTAGACATCTTCTGCCCTTTGAGATGACCTGTGTTATCCAACTAGTCCTGGGGCACCCTAAAGGACACAGGGGACACTCATATCACTGTCGTGGTTTAACCCCAGCTGGCAACCCAGCACCACGCAGCCACTCGCTCACTCCCCCCCACCTGGAGTGGTGGGGAGGAGAATCAGAAAGGAATGTAAAACTTGAAGGTTGAGATAAAAACAATTTAATAATTTAAACAGAATAAAGAGGTAAGAACAACAATGATAACAATAACAATAATAATAACAACAATTAGAATGGAAAGGTGGGGAAAAAAAAGGGTAAAATCCAAAGGAAAAGGGGAAAGGGAAAAAACCCGAGTGATGCACAGTACAACTGCTCACCACCTGCTGACTGATGCCCAGCCAGTCCCTGAGCAACAATTCCCCGCCAGCTAACGCTCCAAGTTTATATACCAAGCATGACGTCCCATGGTATGGAATACTTCTTTGGCTGGTTCAAGTCAGCTGACCTGGCTGTGTCCCTTCCCAGTCTCTTGTGCCCCTCCAGCCTTCTCGTAGGCAGGGCCCAAGAAACTGAAAAGTCCTTGACTTAGTATAAACATTACCCAGCAACAACTAAAAACATCAGTGTCCTATTAACATTGTTCCCACATCATAGCCAAAACACAACACTGTACAAGCTACTAAGAAGAAAGTTAACTCCATCCCAGCTGAAACCAGGACAATCACCCATACTCTTTCAGTGTGGCAGCTAGAGACTATCCAGGATTCCCAAGGAAATCACAAACTGCACTAGATGCTCGTGCGTGGGTATCTGACCAAGCCTGGAAGACGGCTTATTCCCCTCTTCCTGTAGCTAATTATAAGTGTTAAAGGTGAGAGGCAGCTGCCAGTTCAGACTTCTAAATGTTGGTGCCTATATATGAGTGTCCACATATGAGCTAAGTCTCTAAGCTTGCTCTGAGACAGGTCAGTGTGTGCACTGGAAATGATTTTTGGTACTCTGACATGAAGTATATGGGTAAATGGAATAACAGGTATACACCAACAGCAGCGTTGAATTGGCTTGCAGAGACACGTAAGTTTTTAAGTCACAAAGGCAAGCAGGTGTGATACCAGCACCAACAGGAGACACTGGTGCCCTGGTGCAGCACCTAGAGGCTGTGTGGGATATCCTATGGAATTTCAAATGATACTAGACAGCTGAATTCTGAAAACTAAATGTTTTTCTAGTGTATGATCAGCTGAATACCTCTCTAGACTCCAGTGACTGTAGTGAGTAGCTCTCCCTTGACAATAATGACAATGTTAGTCCAGAGAACCTGCCTGCCACATAGATACCTTCATTTGGTTACCTAAACTTAAATGGTTTAATCTTTTAATCAATTTTCCTCATCCCTCCGGTGGCTCTGATCATACGTTTCTTCAATTTTCTTTTCTGTAAGCTAAATAAACTAGTTCCCACAATCATAGTTCAATACCACCATCTTCTTAAATTCCAGTTTCTAAAAAAAAACAGGGAAGAGTTGAATCTTGATTCAGAAATTTGGAACTTCTATTTATTCAAAGTTATTTGGATCATCAGGATGGCAAATTCCCCAGTTCAGAAAGGATCAATCTAGCGAAGTCAACTGACTCTTGTTCCTCTGCTTCTGTCAGCAGAATTGCTACCAGCGGTGTTCAAACAGTACACAACCTGTAAAACCTGAAAAAAGGACAGTGAAGTAGCAAAATACATTCCAGTAGAGTGAGAGGGAACTAAAAACATTAATAGTTTGTCAGCAGTATGAGTTTTATGTGATAAATAGCTGCACTGTGACTTTCATGTAGAAAGGATCTATTTACAGACTTTATTATTGGAAGTCCACCAATGAAGTTTCAGCATTTATATTGAGTTTTCCCTGGTCTCCTATGATTTAATCACCATTTCATTTGGTTATCTCTGTTTGAACAGTTATATTCCAAGTGGTGTTAGAACATTTGAAGAAATACCTACCACGTATAATAATTGTTCTGAAAAGACAATTGTTTACCTTCTCGCACAGACCTGCAAAGATAATACTCCAGTGACCTCTAATAAAGTAATTCTATCTATTAAAGCTAAATACTGTTAGAGTGTGGTGACTTTTTTTTGTGTGTTTTGTTCATTTGTTTGTTCTTGTTGTTCATGGTTTTGGGGTTTGGGGTTTTTTTGGCAGATTATCACTTACTCAACTTCTCATACTTGCCCAGTTTAAGGAAATTCTGCCTCACTAATTTGTCATAATTATAAATATAAAATACGTCTTACAAAGAAAAAGCTTTATCATAAAAGGTGGATCTTGTAGTCTGCTAAAAAGCAAGCAGATACTGTCCTACGGTGGCACATATCTGCAGCTGCAAAGGACTAAGAAGTATCTCTGTTTCTTAATGCCAGGTCCTGTTGCAAGTGGCTGGAGCTCCCTGTGTCTGTGACAAGCACTCAAAGACCCACAGGAAGTTAATATAGTTTTGAGCTCTACTAATTCCTGGCAAGACTCTTACATTAGAAACAAGTCTGCTCTGCAGAGAAAGGTGCTGCAGGATGCAGTTGTCTCCCTGGCCACTTTGCTCACAGAACATCTAGCGTAAGGCTAGAGGCGCTCTGTCTAGCTCCGGAAGGTTACATGAGTTTACAGGTGAATGTAGAATGAGTTCCATTGCCCCTCAGGTCACCAGAAAACCCACAACCAACAACAAACACAACAAAAAGCCTGAAAAAATATGCACGTTCCACGTAAATGAACATGTTTACTCTGACTACAGTTAATTTAGAATTTAGGACAGGTTTTGCCTTGTACTAGCTTGTCTGAGTGGCATCTCAGTTCAGTTAGACCTTCAGACCAATTTGCAATACTGTTTTTCTGAGATAAAAGGCCAGCGCTGCCATCTTTTCATGGAGTTAATGATACTTTCCATTTCTATTCTCCTTTAAAAGAACTGTTTTCCATTACCATGCAAAAATCTGAATGTATTTTAAAAGGCATTTTGCAAAGCACTTACTTTTATTTCCTGAAATAGCTTGTTGTTAAACATAATTTTCAGATTGTTTAGTCTCCTACTTATCTGGATTGCCAAAAAGTAACTACAAACTCCTTTTCATCCATATGTGTAAGTTTGATGCAAAGCCAACAAGGCAGCTATGAAATCTGTTTGTAATGACACAGAGTAGACTCCTGGGCCCTTCCTGGATCATCTCCTAGTCTGTTACAGTAACAGTTGTGATTTATCTCAAACTACACTATTATCATGATATTTAGAGGAATGATGGAGAACTTCAGTAAAGCAGGAAATTAAGGAAAAAAATCCTGTTATTCTATCAGGCTCTTGTGAAGACCTACATCTACAGTGACCAGATATCTTCAGTAAACCTGAATTCTGTAGTGCCCCTCTGCCACAGAATGCAAGATATCTAAAAATATTTGGTGAAGACAATTTCTCTCTCACGTAACTCATTCTGTTATCTATAGCGTGTTGTGCATTTCTTTATGACATCCTACAGGTTTGCTCAAGGATCTTTTTGACCTGAGATTTTCAAAAGTAATTTATGCTTTGTATAACCTCAGTTTTGATTTAACACCTTAAAAAGACCTGACAATTAGACACCTTCGGATGTTCCCTGTTTCAATCAAACTATGTCAAAATCTTTCATTAAGCAAAAGTGAACTCATCATACATTTTGAGCTAAGAATTTATTGTTAGTATATTAATTTTTTAAGAGTAAAATAGTCCAGATTATCTAATTAATACAGGAAATCATAATGAATAATGATAACAACTTCAACCCACCTATGGCTAAAGTGTTCCCAGACCAACACTGAGACCTTGCTCCGTCAGGTCAGTGCAGACCCTGTGGCCTTTTACGAGGAATGTCAAAAGGTCGTATTTACTGTGTTATATACACACAGAAATAATTCCCTTGTATTTATGTGGCACTATGCTCAGGGTAATTTATTTTATATTACTTGCATGTTTCAAGCCAATCTTTCCACACTGTATGGTTCTAAGCCTGTAAACACTTCTTTTTCCATGATGTAGACATGTCCTTTTCTTGGATAACAGGCATATGAAGTGTCCTGCTGTCTTGGAATAGGACCAGTCTTTAATTAATATGAAACCTTTTACAACTACATATACATGATGCATATATATGTTACATAGCTTCTAAATTTCATGTATTAATATTTTGATATAACCTAAATTTCATCTAATTTCTATATATATATTCTAAATTTCAGTATTTAAAAAAAAATATGTTTAATACAGTAAGTTTTACACCCGCTTCCCCCCTTATAGGTTTCTGAAGGTAAAATAACCCTCAAGAGTGATTTATAATATTTGTCATAAAAAGGAGGTATAACATAATGGCAATGAGGAGGCTGTTGACTGTCCTTGCAGTAGGTTCTTTGCGCACGTTAGGCATGTATCAGCACTTCCACACAGTCTCTCCACCATCATTACGGTTACACCCCACGCTCTGCAATGCCAGATATTTATCACTCATTTTCTTTAAGCTGGAAGTTGTAAAGGGAAAAAAATCCTATTTACTAAATAAATAAACATGAGAGATTCAAATTTATTACTGTAGCAGGTCTTCCATTTCCTGGATTAGTGTTTAAATCTCTGTGCAGTCATGTGAAAGGTAGCTGTTTAACTGTTTTGAGAGAACTTAGCACTGCCCTTTTGTTAGCAAAACAGAGACATGGTCAGAACATGACAGCATGGAACTTAAGACTACAGATCCATTTATATCAACCAGTAATTTCTGGCTATTATGTTGTCTCCCTCTTTACCTCTGCCCTCTGCCTTATGCCACCTTTAGTCTTTATCATGCCTTTCCCTAAGTGGTTTTAACATATAAAATAGCCAACAACATGGAGATATATACGTATACACATATATGTTTTACCAATTTTGTGTGACAAATCCACTGACCACAGGATCTTATGAGTTCCAGAGACAACCCAGGGTAGGTGAAGAAAAATGTGTATGGGGAAAGAAGAAAATTAGAGAGGAATTGTTTCAGCTTGTCCTGCTGTGAAACTGCAGGCTTATGCAGCATTCTGCCTAGGTTTTGAATTCCAAGTAGAAGAGACTAAGAATTTGTTTTTCCTTTTTCCTCTTCTTCATTTTTTTCCCCTTGACATAAAACTTATGTGGGACTGATAGAGTTCAGTATGCATGTATGCATGTATGATTGTTCAGATTTCTAATAGCCATTTAGCTCAACTTTTTTTTTTTTTTTACCCTTTTTATTTGATATTGACAAAAAGGAATGAGGGTGTTATTTCCGTGATCATAAATATCAGAGAGAGCAGTCCTCAAGGATGATCTGTATTAACATGTGAAGATTTGTTGTTATTTGTCATTCACCACTCTCCTGAAGCCTCCAGTCAATTATTCAAAGAGCAAAAATGTCATGTCACAAAAAATGCCATGACAAGTCTCAGTGCCTTGCAAGACTGAGTCTTTAGTGAGGCATCCATAAGTTAGGTTTTGCCTGGCTAAACAGATCAAGCAATGATGCATGACAAATACATTTATAAAAATCAAAGCCTATTTGTGAATAGAAATAAATAACTCAGTAACTGCAATAAAGAATTCAACACGCTCCAGTTTAAAGACTGAACTATACCCTCACTTTTAGAAGCAGTCCCACCACACCAGTACTCAGGCACAATGATAGAATCGATTTGGGCAGCTTTCCCTGGTGTTGCTCCTGAGCTAGCTGATCTGCAGCAAGAAGCAGCTTTGAAGTCTTTAAGACAGTTAACATATTTCATGAGAACTAAAATGCACTTTAAATAAAATATTGCTATTATTAATTGCATAGACTTGGAGGCCAAGTTTTACTCTCTGTTTCACTGAAGCAATCCCCTGACTTTAAAGGGGCTTTATAGGTAGGAGTGAGGGCAGAATTTGGTCTTTTTTTGACTAAAACTGTTTCCCTATCTACATATGGGAGCTTGCCACTTCCACTAAGAATAAAAAGTATAATTAGCTAGATTTTGCTTAAGTGAGTTTCCTTCTTTTAGGAAAACAGGAAAGCTGTGACCAATTTGAATCTCTTTTCAAAAGAGGTTTCTTAATATATATACACACACGTATGTGTGTATGCATATATATATTTATATTTATATATTTGTATCACATATGGTGACCTCAAACACTACATGTAACCCATTGTTACACTCAAAATGCTGTTATGTGTGAAGGGAGCATACCACAGGTGGAAGTAACACTTTATCGTTGGTATAATCAATGTTTTAAGAGTCTAGTAATCCAAATTATCTAATTAATACATGAAAGCATCACTAATACTCTTAAAATCGTTATACAAAACCAACATTCCCAGCACCTACTGCTGTTCCCTGGTGCTGTGTTTACCCATTCATATCTCTCTGGGTCATAAGTCAACAATCCTACTCAAGAAACGGAGTTGAGAAGGCTTTTCACAAGTCATATGACAACCTGAGGTCTGTTCTGGGAAAGTATGTTCATGGTGGCTCATGGTATGTTCAGTGTTCTTCCTCAGTGGTCTAGCGGTCTGCTTTGATGTATTGTTGAATGCTTCCTCACCTCTGACTGCTCCTTTGTCTATACTTCCAGCTCAGGTGTGAGCTCTTATAGAGCTCTTATAGAGTAATTCAATACATTCCTTTTAAAAAATACTTATTGTTTAGAAAATATTGCCTCCAGTCAATTTTTTTTCTAAAGTGATGTAAAAATTTTACACATCTTTTCTTAGTTATACAAAGAATTTTGGAATGCTTCCATTTTTCCACATTTTATGGTTACTTTACCTGTCCAAGCTATCTAAGTCAGGGCAAAATCCTTTGCACATGCATAAACATGTCATACACAAATTTCCAAAGAAAATTTTATCAGAAGATAGTCTGGGGAGACTTTTCTTAGCATAGCACATCTATGTGACCCAGTGGTTAAAATCTAATTTATTATTTTTAATTGGGATGTATCTAGTGGTGAAGACAGAGCTGATTGAATTCCTTCTCCCCTGCTGCTGAACTCTGTTAACAATCTGCTCACCTTGGCTTAAGCAAATATTCCTACCATTTGGATTAATGGGATCTTTATGGACCATCTTTGCTTTACTTCAAAACTTCAGGTACAATTCCACTTTGTTTAAATGTTTTGAGTTCTTTTCTAGCCTTCAGCATAACATGCAGAAGATATATGAAGGTTATTTTTCTTTGTGATTTCTGGCTGACTTCTGAGTTTTGGATACACTATACTATTACTAATGGAAGAAAAGGAAATAATTTTTCTAGCTCCAGACAGCAATTATTCAAACTAGCTTTTCCACAACACTGGGAAATGTAATGAAAATATTTATTAACTCTTAATCTTTCTTTTTGACTCCTAACATTTGTTAAAGTAACTGTATTGGTATATTTTCTACTTTAATGTATACAGTTACAAAGCAAACAAGAAAACAAAATTTTAAAATCCCATGAAAACCAAAGCAGGATTGAAAAATAGTATTTCATGTGGGATTTTGTTATTTTTAAGTTATTTAAACTCTGATAACTAATTTTCAGTGCAGACATTTACAGTGACCGACTTATCTAACTATTCTTTTACCAAAACTTTCAGAAGCTGCTCTGTCAAGAGCTCTCCAGGTCTTCTGTGCAAACACATGCAGAAACACTTGCATGAGTGAATGTGTCTGCTCATGTATATAAATGGCACCTTTCCCTCCTTAATATGAATTAAAACCTGTAATAAATAATATAGTAGAATACTGTGAAAAGATTATTGTTTCATAGTAAAATGTTTGTGGTAGATAAAGTCAGTATCAGTGAACTAGTATCATCCTATATATTGAAGACAAACCTCCTGAGCATCTTTAAACGAATGAATTCCTAAATAGTCATTGCTATATCTAATGTATCTAAACATTGTTTTAGGAATCTCTTATAAACAGGAGGAATAACTAAGCACTGAATAAACCTTTTGCTGAGTTGTAGCATGCCCATCTTGTCTATCAGCCACTCCTCCCAGTTTTGTATCACCTGCAAGCTTGCTGAGGATGCCCCCTGTCCCAGTGCCCAGGTCGTTAATGAAGAGTTTAAACAGAATTGGCCTCAGTATCAGCCCCTGGGACACATCATGAGTATCCGGCCTTCAGATGGACTTTGTGCTGCTGATCACAATCCTTTGGGGCCATAATTCAGCCAGTTTTCAGTCTATCTTGCTGAATAGTTAGCTAGTCCATACTTCATCAGTACTTATTCTTCTTGAATAGCCAAAATCCAGCCTTTCTTGTTGTCTTTTCTGTTCAACTACCTGTAAAATAATACTTTCCCTGTTAATATTGTTTTTCCACAGAGGCTGTAAAAAAACCCCAAACAAACCCAAACCCAAAAGAACAGGCTGTAAAGTGAATTCAAAGTCTTAAAAACTGAGTAATATCTATTGACAGGATGCAGCAAAGACTATTTATCAAGCATTTAGTTTCCACTCTGTCCTTTCGCTGAAGTGAACTGCAGCTGACTTTCTCATCCCATCATTAACTTCAATATCACAGAGCTTTTAAGCATATCTATAATGACCATACTTAGTCATCTTGAAAATCCAGTGTGAAAATATATTATTTTATTTTAAAATTATGCCTTAGAAAGTTGTTTGGGTTTTTATGTCCTTAGGAATGACATAAGTCCCAGAAAGTGCTACACATAATAAAGTGTACCAAAACAGTAGAGGAAACTTCAGCTTAAGACAGAAGTATTTTATTGTTTAAAGATGATCTCTGTCCATAGGCAGGAAATCAGAAATACAAAAGCACAGTTTTGTACATCACATAATATATTTCTTATCTCAGGAGAACAAAATTTCTATTGAAGTTATTTGTGTAAAATGAGATTTTTCCCTTTATTAATGGTGTATTACTAGCAGAAAATAGAGCCCAGAAATAAATAATATGAGTAGAAAATTGATGTAAGAAAAAAACCTCAAACCACCACTCAAACTACCAAGAATTCAAAATTCATCATTGACTTAATAATGTGTTTCACAATGGTACTAGAAGTAGGATTTGCAGACTCAGCTTGGATTCACTGTACAAGATCTAGCTGGTTTTAGAGTCAATGTTAAAATGAATGACTAGAAAACTTAACTGTGGCAATGCAGAAGCATAATATAAAGATAAATGATTTAATATTATTGTGATACCATCTGAATATCTCTTTTGTCAAAGCAGCTAATACTAACGAGCAGCATCAAGTGGTGAGCTGGGTGACTGCATCTCTTCTACCTCTGTCCAGAGAAGACAAGAAATGGCAAACTAAGCACAACGCAAGCACACTTTCTTTGTCTGCAGAAGTCTGGCCCTTAAAATGTGAGTCATCATCTGTATGGCCGCCTGAGAAGACATGTGTCTATTACAGACACATTTCTTCATTCCAGGTGAGATCAGAAACCTCTCCTTGATCAGGGAGTTAATAAAGACGACCCCAAGGATGCATTATGATCTCCATGACTTTTGAGATTGTGCCAACTCAGCAAATCATAAAACTAAATTATCTTAATACAGACCGAGCATGGCAAGGAAAGAATAATTTTTAAAAGGTAAGAACAGGGTTTGTATTAATACAGAAATTCATAGACTTTGCCGTGAATGCCAGCTAGCATTACTTTATGAAGAAAAACAAAAAACCCTCTTTTTTTGAAAAATAAAAAACTATTAAACTAATGAGAATTTATTTCTAAGATTTTGGTCTGTACTTATGCAGAATCTGGGTCTATTTTTGGTTTTTGGGGAAAGAGTGTTGAGGAGAATGCAAAAGGCTTTTACGGAAAAGTATGCGAGTGGAAAACAGCTCAAGAAACTGTCATTGTACCAACAAATTCTGAACAGAATCAGATAGTTACAAATGCAAATCTAGAGTATTTTTTCATCTGCATTCACATATAAGTGAAGAATGGAAGTTATTGCTATTATCAATGTAATTTATACCTGCAAAGAGGCCAGTTTGCTCTTGGCTATGTTTTGATCACAGCTGGCATTAAATTGAGAGATGTTATGTTTTCCTTTCTTTTAATTTTTGCTTTCTGTGAATCTAATACAGACAAGTAAATTATTTAATAAGCCTGATTAAATGCGTTGAAATAGTTTTCTAAATATTAGGTTAAATTACAGTATTTTTGTTTTGTTTTGTTTTGTTTTTTTTTATGAACTCTCATGTTTTGTAATGGACTTTCAGCTTTGTTGTAAACTATTGCTAGCTGTTTATCTGATCCTTTCTGACTGTATTAATGCAACTAGCATTGGGCAAACTGTTACCTGGTGTGATGTATTTTTCCACTAGACTAAGGATTTGGAACCATTATTGCAGAGTTTTGTGACTGATATGACAAGTGTATGCTACCCTGAGGTCAGATCATAAAGAAAAACAATTTGGAGTGTGATGAAGGAGACAAAAAAGAAGGGAAAAGAAAGACAATTTGTGATGGCAATTTCACATGTAGTAAAAGAGAAAATAAGAAAGAGAACAAATACAAAGAACAATTATGGAAGTAGAAGGAAAGCAAGAGAGAAAGGAATGTAGAAAAACTTGGAGAGAAAAAACCTATTAATAAACTATTTCTAAACCCTTGAAAAAGAACTGGCTAAATAAAAACATTATCAAGAAATGGTTTGTGACTGTCAATTACTTAACAGAGAGAATCAAAGTACAAATTGTGTGTTTCAGTCAATTACTCTTAAGATGGTATAAAAGCATTTTAATTGTAATCAGAACCTACATTATTCAACATGCATATTAAAGGAAATAACAAGCAGTCATAAATACAGTGACCCATTTATCTCTTTATCTGTCAGCTTACCAAACATAAGCATTAAATTCAAGCAAACTGAATCAAAAAGCAGAACCAAGTTAATTAGCTTTACAGAAGCAGCAGAACATATAATCTGGAGCCTACTTCAAGGTTGTTGAAATTTACCTTACAGCTGATTTAGAATTGAATGTATAGAAATGAACCAAAAAAAAAAAAAAAAAAAAAAAACGGCACGCAAAAGC
>JAVJGI010000060.1:87892856-87907819 GCA_035590275.1 Ibycter americanus
ACAAAAAAAAAAAAAAAAAAAAAAAAAAAAAAGGCACTCAAAATCAGAATAGAAAATATTTTTTTTCCAGAAAACAATATATGCATCCCCTAAGGATGTTGTTGAAGGCACGGAATCCTCAACATAAGCTCAGTTTTAAGGTTTGGAAATCTCACGTCACAAGAACCGAGCTGAGGGACGTTCCCTGTGGGATCTACGAAGTTAGTATGTTCCACTACACCACATGAAACCCAAAGTCTAAAGAATATCACTACAGATAAGTCCAACAACCAAATGCAACATTTCTCTAGCTGGAATAGATGCCTTGAAGAATTTACTTTGTTATTATATATTGTTATTGCATGATTGTAAGAGTTACTAACAGGTTTTACTTTAACAGATGTTGTGGCTTGGCTTAGCTTTTAATATCTGTTGCATAAGTATTGGTTGCTTTAATAAAACTAAAATAAGCATCTATAGAAAATGGCAGTTTTTATATAACATTCCTGATTTTATATATTTCAAGTGTTAATATTTTTCTCCCAACACTAATTTTACTTCCTTACTTTTTTATTACTCTCACCGGTTTTGTTGCTTGCCTTTGGATTTTCCCATTTCTGGTTTTCAGTATGGTCTTGCTTATCTTTTAAGTAAGAAAACATACAAAGATTTTAAATCATTTTGACCATCCAGAGTGATAATAGAAGTTGAACAAGTACCTTCACTTTTTCTAGGGAGCTGGTTGTACTAGAGAGGAAAATATCTTTATTCTAGCTACTGCCAGTTTGCATGAATTGTGTATATTCACAAGAGGAGTTTTCACTATGGAAGATGAAAGAACTCACCAGGTATAGAGACATCCAAATTTTGGACTGTAATAGGAAGATAAAGGAATTGGTGGGCTTGGGCAGAAGAAACAGAAGAAAAGTGTAAGATTTCTGAGGCAGTGTAGGAAACAGGGATGTAAAGGCAAGAACAAATGAGGCAAATGAAGTATAAGAAGGTGCAAAAGCAGGAACTTTGCAGACCCAGCCATAACGTTGGAGCTAAATTATCCAGTTGATCAAATGCTAATAAAGCTAAAAAGTGGCAAGTGCTATCTATATTTCTCCATTTGTAATTATATTTATGTTATTTATCATTTAAGACAAGGACATGTTTTTTATGCTGTATGCATTATCTGGGCAAAGCTGAAGAATCTTGATATAGAAAATGTAAAGTTTGGAAGGACAGTGATTTATACTTGAACAAGAAGAAAAAGCTGACTATCATTGTTATTATTTGCTATGTTGCTCATTTATATTATGTCCAGACTATATTGTTTTATTATCTTTACTCTCACATACCTCCAAAATGAATCTTTTTCCTTTCTTTCAGAAAGGTCAAGTACACTGTAGGACTTCAACAAAAATTCTTGATGAATAATGTAAATATATTTTGGGAAGACATTATGTTGATGGAATTGTGCCATACATCAGCAAAGCCATATGGCTTATTGGTGTGCTATTAGTGAGTGATGAATTTACTAGTGATACCTCTGTAAACCTTTCTGAAACACAGAGAGGCATTTATTATGATATAGATCAAAACAAAAGAAGGTTACCACTTGCAGTCTGCAAGTGTATGTGTTCATGCATATGAGTAGGCTACATTATCTTAAGATTTCATGATGGTAATCTTTGTGCTTTTTTTCTGGTTATAGAATAGATAGGGCAGGTGAGGATTTGGAGTCCTTTATCTAACACTTAGTGATCTGTTTCTCAGGCCCTTATAATAAAGTAAGTCCAAGCTGTTTGTAATGTCCAATGAAATTTGGACAAGCAGCAAAGGCTGCTTCGTCAGCTTTAGAAACAGAAGAGTAATTACTAATAATTGTTCAAGATGGTTTGAAAATGCTTTCTGTTTTTGTAGGACAAGAAAGTAGTTCTTTTATTTGTTAAACATGCACTACCAAACTTCATGTGTGTCATAAAGTAGTTTATCTTTTCTTCTGGCTATCTTCTTGTGTTTTATCAGACACAGAAAGGTGTGCTGCTTCCTCTTTTTTGCAACTTAAACTATTAAAAGCAAGGAACACCCTGCACTCCCCTTTCAATGGTAAAATTTCTCCTTGAGATATGATGAGACACTGAGGTATTGACTCCTTCCCTCCTTAAAGCCCTGCACAATCCTTTACAGTTCCTTGACACAGAAAGATATCTGAAAGCCTTTTTTCTCTTTAAAGAGGTGGAATAGTGTCAGAGAGCGTGTACAGAAGGAGTAGTTGAATAATGTGTTTTGTTTTTAAAAAAAAAATCCTTTTCTTACAAGATCCCTTTTGCAATTCTTAATGAACTGCCGTAGGGGGGACTAAATCAGGAAAGCAAGGGACCCCAAGGGACTACCTGGGCCAGGTCTAAAGGGACCAGAAAGAATAACATGGAGTGGCAGCTTCGTCACTCAAAGACCCATGTATCACCTTGTTCCTTCTCACTGTACCCTCACCAACACTATCTGCTTCCCACATGAGTATTACCCCAGGACAATAGTAAAAGTAGGATCCATTTAACAATTTTAGAATGGTTAGAAACTTATAGAATTGCTGTAAGAATTATCGATGCCTGTGTAAACAGACACAATATCCCTTCCCTTTCTCTTGATATAACACCTAGGGATTTGCATCAGTTTGAACCTTCTTCAAAACTGATCTTTGTTTCCAGATTTTGAAGAAGTTTCTTACCAAGTGACAATTTTAATATTATATTTATTATTTATTTAATATTATAAATAATCAGAACTGAGGAGTGGATAGATGAAAAGAAAAAAAAAATAAAAACCCCTTGCAAATGTAAACAGAAGGGCTTGGTATTGAATATAGGAGGCAAATATATTTGATTCAGAAAAACAATCTATTCCAGCCTTATTATCTTATACTGGCAGTTTATTTTTGTTATTTAATTTTCAGATTATTTTCTCTGCTTTTGAGCTAGTTTAACTGCTGACATAAATTCACCTAAAGAGAATATCATAGTGTTGACATAAAAAAAAAGATTGATAAAGTTGATAGGAACACAATTTTTACAGAAATGATGATTGATAACTGTAGTCAACATGATAATCACAAGCATGAGATGGACTGCTAAGTAGAAACATCTCAAAGGAGCCATTAAAATAAAAATACTCAACCTGTGAAATATCAACTAGTGTAAAATGGTGTACATGCCTTCAATAGTATTTTTTGTCTTCTTGCATTTAACTGCAAATGTACAGTTTCACTTCATTTCTGCATAATCAGTTAGATAGTCGTGGCTTTTTATGTTGCTGGAAACACTCTTTTGAGTAGCAGTAGGAGGGCACGTATTCTAGTCATAATGAACGGAATTTTGAAATGGTTTAAAAAGACAGAAAATATATTATTTATTTTTAACAAGAAAAAGGGTTATCTTACAGAACTAGGGGTTTTTTTTGTTTGTTTCATTTATTTTAATGCGATGTTTCAAATAATTTCAAGCAAGAGTGCTGTACCAAGCAGACTGCGAAACATCCTGGCCACAAACATTTCAAAACATGACATAGTGACTATGGTGGGACGACCTTGGCTGGATGCCAGGTGCCCACCAAGCCGCTCTATCACTCACCTCCACAGCAGAATGGAGGGGGGGGAGTGGGGGAGAAAGTAAGACAGAAAAAAACCCCAACTTTGTTGGTCAAGCTAAAGGCAGTTTAATGAAACACTAACAAAAGTTACCTTCATGGAAGCAAACGAAAATGAAAGATGTTATTCTCTACCTCCCATCAGCAGGTGATGCTCGGGCACTTCCTGGGA
Organism: Ibycter americanus; assembly: GCA_035590275.1. Lineage (NCBI taxonomy): Eukaryota > Metazoa > Chordata > Aves > Falconiformes > Falconidae > Ibycter > Ibycter americanus. The sequence goes on from JAVJGI010000060.1 coordinate 87,896,641, forward strand.
AGCAGGGCTTCAGTAGGTGTAGTGGTTGCTCTGGAAGACAAATGCCATAAATAACAAATGCCCCCCCTTCCTCCTCCTTTCTCTTAGCTTTCGTATCTGAGCAGACACCATATGGTAGGTTATATCCCACTGGTCACTTTGGGTCAGCTGTCCTGGCTATGTCCCCTCCCAAGATCTTGCCCACCTCCAGCCTGCTGGTGAGAGGCAGGAGGGAATGTTGCAGAGACAGCCTTGGTGCTGTGCGAGCCCTGCTCAGCAGCAGCCAAACCCCTGGTGTGTTGTCACCACCTTTCTCGCTACCAATGCAAGCACAGCACTGTGAGGGCTGCTATGGGGCACAGCCAGGCCCCATACAGTGACTACTTCAGCTAATACAGCTTTATACTAAGCAATGCACAGAAATTACTATTTTAAAATAACTTCAAAAGGAACCTGAAAAACTGAGCTTTTTCCAAAAAGATCATGGGGGCAGCTATCTTTGAGTGTGTGGAATTGCATGGAAAATACTGATGGAATTCTACCTTTGTGGAGCTCATTGTAAGAAAAAATAATGAGTTTTATTTGAAATATTTGGGTTTAGGTGCCTACAGAAGAGGCACAAAATCATTTTTTTTTTTTATTTTCTCTCCCTTTCTGCTGAGTGGAGGGGAGTGAGTGAGTGGTTAAGTGGGAGCCTGGCTGTTAGCCATGGCTAGCCCACCAAGACCATTTCAATTGTTAACTAAAACTGTAGACCGTTATACACATATGAAATATATCCACTGCCCCTAAAAGCTTGCAATCCGCAAGAAGAAACTAAGTTTCAACAAAGACACTAGAGCTTCAGGAAGTGTGTTCTCCATTTCTGGATCATGGGCAACAGTCTAATTCTGTATTAGCTTAAAAATATAAGCTTTAAAAAATTCAGCTTTTGTAAATCTTAGACGTTAATAATTACTCATGTAGTCAGTATCTCATTTTAGTTCCTTTGTTCACTGCTTCTTTTTCATTCCTACCACCCATGAGATGTGTTCTGTTGAAGGGAATTGTAATCGCTTACGTATATATAAATACAGTAATTGAGGAGCCCAAACTTCATCTTCATTGGCAAGTACAAAGGGGTTGACATAAACTGGCCTACCTGAGATATTTATAAGCAGAAAGACAAATTTTAGAATGTGAAGACCTGTGTGCAAGCCATATTAAAAAAAAAAAAGCATTTTCTCTGTTTTATAAACTAATTGATTCACTCTCTCTGAGTGTGGTTTTCAATGGTAATCTGTGGAGATCTCTACTGTGTTTGTCTGGGTGAAAACTGATATGTGTGTCAATTTGTTTTCATTTTCTTTTCAGAGTTAATTAGGAAGTATTAAGTACAGAGGAGGGCAGGGGGCAAAGAATTTTATTAGGCATATGCCAAAGAGTTCTGCAGCTATTCTAATTAGATTTAACTTCCAAAGGCATATAGAAAGGAACCATCAGAGGGAGTTATTAGAAGAACTGTGCTAAACAATTTAACAGTCATTTGGAAGCTGAAGAAATAAAGTGCATATTCCAGTGGTTTTTATTTAAAAAAAATAACAAGATTCTGTTTTGCCTCATTCTATTTCTAAAGAAAAGTTGCCCAAATGTTTGTGGAGACTGAGCAGAGATTTCTTACTTAATTTTTAACAGACAAAATCTTGGAGATTGAGAAATGTTTACTGTCCAGTAATGGGTGTGCTTTCTTAATTCCAAGTTGGCTTCGACAAAGTGGTTTTGAAATTAACACCTATGTGATGCTGCAAAAGAGCAAGCAGAAAAGGGCAAACTAAACCCAAACTCTCTACTGTGCCTTGAAGAGTGCAGAAACTCGGCTAGACTTGACCATTAGCAGGATTTGGACCAGTATATATGATCTGTTTTGCAGAAGTACTGAACGAGGCACCCGCCAATTCAGTCCCTGGTTATTGCAACATTATGAATGGCAGGGGCTTGATGAAGACTGACAGAAGTATTAGATTTTTGCCAAATGTAACCAAGTGGATGCAATTATATTATATGTTTATTAACAAACAAGATAATTTTGAGAGACCACCTGTCTTGGCAGCAGGGAGAGAGGGAAGAGAACAGCTGCCTTGAGCTATTGCCAGCTGTCTCCCCATTTTAATGCTCAGATCCAGAGTGAAATGACTGCAGAGTCCTAATGGATTTGCAGAGCAACCTGCTTAGGACAGACTACTCCCAAAGTAACTTTTGTCTCACCTCAAGACTTCCCTGTAGGAATCACTTCATGGGCCATTATGGTCAAAAGAATTGAAGCCTCATCAAATTGTGAACATCCTATAGCACTGGGATGGCAGATATATATGAAGCTATAACCCTATACTGAGACAGTAAGACAGAAGACTTGCTTCAATTTGACCAAGCCATGACAAGAGAAAAGCAAGGTGAGGCAAGGCAAGGCGAGGGAAAAGAACATGCTACTGTATGAAAAAGAAGGGAGTAGAGGGTAAGGTCTCATTATCGTAGTTTCTGCAGAGGTAAATTTACGCAGCAATGTCGAATCCAGATTTGTTTTAGAATATGCAGGTGTCATAGTTTCTTTCTACAAGTGGTCTCACAGGGCATGCTATTCTCGTATCTAACGGTCATACTATAATTGTGATTTCCAAGATATCAAGGCCTATAAATAATATCTAAGAAAATAATAAAGGAAAAGCAATGCGAAATATCCTATATATTATCCTACTAGCCCTGGGATCCTGTTTCATTGTCTATTGTGACAAGCAGGGTATAAGGAATAGTTAAGACTATCTGGAAAGGTCAAATGCCGGTCTAGCCTTCTATCTGATCTGAGACTGTGGCATGTACTTAGTAGAACAGACAGCTAGAAGAGAATTATAAACCCTCAGCTTCCAAAAAGCCTTTTCTTCCATGACTTTTTTGAACATTTTTGAACCTCTTTTCCTTTTCAGGGAGTTCCACAGATTTTTGTATCTTGTATGAAAATACACAAAGTAAACCTGCTGCCTAATCCTTTATTCTTCTGCCTCAGCTCTCTAATAAAACCAGGTAAAAAACATGTGTAGTCCATCTTTTTGATGCCATCTGTGATTTTAGAAACCTATATCTTACTGTCTTTCAATTTTCTCTTTCCCAGGAAGAAGAGTGACAGTCTTTTAATGTCTTCTCATACTTCTTCATATTTTGATCATTTTCTTTGCTTTCCTTTCTTTTTTAGTTCTATGACATGATCTTTGAGATGAGAGAATGAGATCTGCATACAGTGCTAAAGATAGGGGGGTGGGAGGGTGGGTGTGGGTGGGGAAGGCCTTCCACAGTGGCATAATGGAATTGTCTGTTTCGTTCTGTATTTCTTTCTTAATAACTCCTGATGTCCAGTTTGACTTTTTGAGCACTGATGTTCATACAGCTAGTATTTTCAGAAAATAATCTGCAATGACTCCAAGGTCTTGGGACTCACTGCAGTCTTTGGATAACTGAGATTATTTTCCCTATGTGAACTATGCAGTCTTTGGATAACTGAGATTATTTTCCCTATGTGAACAACAGACATTGAATTTTATTTGACACTTTACTGTCCTTGCCCTTTCCTCTGGATCCCTCAACAAACTCATAGTTCAAATGAAAATATAAATAAACAACTTCTGTCTACATAGGACTTGTGCTTTTGTATCCATCTGAAATTATTCATTGGTTTTTATTCTTCAGTAGAAGACCAACCTAAAGGCAACCTTCTGTATCTTTCCAGCAGTGCTCCTGGTTTTTTGTGTGGGGTGGGGGTTTTTTTGGTGTTTTTTTCCCTAATCAATGCCCTACACCTGTGGTAGGTCTCCTCCTATCAACTGTACTCAATTTTCTCTCAATAATGAACATATTGCCTGTGTGTTCGACACAGAGCAGTCTCAGTGAATACGCTGAGCCTTTGCCTTTCCTATTTTCAAAAAGAAGATTCAGATCAGCTGTGCAGTGGTTGATCAACAGCTCACCTTTTAGGCACTGCACTCTGGCTATGTGGTCCGTTCTGAAATGAGATTTTGGGTGGCTGGTCTACAGTTTATATTTCATGCTTCCAACGCAGGTTTTCCATGACCTGATGTATCATTTAATTGTTATGTGGTAGAACAAACAGAACTCTCTGCTCTAAAATTAGCTTCTTGACTGCAGCAAGGTCTACACAAGAGCAGTCTTTCTGAAATTCTGCAAGGAACAAAATATCAGAAATACAAACATGAAATTATCAGTTCTGACTTACTAACTTGAGAATTAAGAAGATCACTATGATTCTTTCAAAACTGTTCTCTCTCAAGCTGATATTCTTTAAAAATATCTGTGTGCTGCAGTACAGGAGATATTTTATGTTCATAACAGAGTTTTAAAAAATTATTTTTTGTGCACAAATCATCTTCTGAGGGCTGAAAACTGAGGCAGAACTGGGAAAACACAACTGTGTGTACCTTTAGTAGACATGAAATAGCGTTGTGTGGGAATGAAGAACACTCTTTCACTTATGTTTGTCTTAGGTTTGACCATTGCTATAACTAAATGCCAAGAAGTGGAACTTTATTTTCTGTCAGCAGCATCTGTCTCCTTGGCAAATTCCTCAGACAATTATATTGGCAGCTTTGGAGTAGCCTCTAGGTCTGTCATGTAGCTACCCTTGTCCTTGCAACGCTGGTTTATAGTGATTCAATTTGTTTCTGAATAATGTCTGTAATTTTTATGCGATTAAGCTCCAACACAAATCACTTATGAGATCTCTAAGCCAATCTTTTTATGGCAATATGCAGTACTTATTAACTGTTGACATTCCCCTACCAAGCATTTATTATAATAAATAAGAATTACAACACAAATTATTCCTTTGCCAACCTGGAAATATTCCAGCCTTTACGTTGATACAGTCCTTTGTGAATATTCCTAGTTTCTACTTAGAGTTACACAGACATTTTTCAGATTGTTGCACTCAAGTTTAAGCCATTACAGTCTTATTTCCGATCAGTTAATCTATGCAATTAAAATCCCATGCAACATGCTTGATGTTACGTCTAACCAGACAACTCTGTGTAACTGGTTATGTAATAGTTCACTTTTGTATCCAGCATCAACATATTCTTGGAGATTAACTGCTGAAAAGATGCTTGCAAGGGTCTTGCAGCCCAGGTTAAAAACTGGATCTTCACTGGTGATAAATATGGAGAACTCAATTTTGTATTCGTTTGAGAATCATTTAAATATTAAAACAAATTACAAATTATTTCCTTGTGTTCTCATAGAGCAATATTTTATAAATAAATAATAGACTGGTGAAAGATCTAGAGTCTTACACAAAAAATTCTTGACAATCAGGATTAGTTTTAGAAGAACACAGGTCTAAGATAACTTTAAACCCCTGTCTGATACTGCTCTCAACAGGTTGATTCGAAACCCTTTTGGTTCTTTTAGTAAATAAATTCCCAATCAAAAGAACACGTCTCATGTTACCAGATTTTTTAAAAAAATATTTATCTATTTAAATGAAGGAAGGAGCCCTTTGTCAGCCTCAAATAATTCAATATCTCATCACAATGCTCACTGAGATCATGGAGAATTATGTACTTAAATTCTTTTGGAAATTGTATCAAAAAACTGTTGCATACTTTTACACCTAAAAAATTATAAATAGTTATTCAGATTGTAAAATATTTTAAATTTTAAAATTTTAAGTATTAAATACAAAATCCATAATTTTTAAAATTTGACATATTCATAAATCATTTTTTTCCACATAAAATGTACTGATGAAGTTATATTTTGCTGAAACACAGGCCGCTATTTTCCATACATTAAAACATTTTTAAAAATTAAAGAATACCTATTTTTCTAGTATTAGTGTTACTTGTATTAAGGCTTTTAAAAATAAGTTACGCATCATGTATAAAAAGAAATCAAGCAATTTTAAAAATTGTATTGTTTATAAAAGGCAGAAGGATAACAACAGCATAAGACCTCAAGTATAATGTGTTAGTTGTAATGTTAAGAAAGATATATTTATGTTAATTGATTGATTAGCTTGAACAGTATGCAAAAGCAAAAATTAAGGATGTCATAGCATAAAAATATGTAAGGTGTTTACAGTTTTATTTTTTTATTACAGAGTGTTGAAGTAATCATTTAAAATCAAAATAAGATTACACTTTCAAGTAATAGAATAAAGCATACCAAACATATAATGGATAATACATCCTATGAGTAATGCTTACAAACATTTAGGTGAAGTAGATGCTCTCGGGGGATAAGCACGTACAGAGATGCCTTTTACTTCCACAAGTTAAGATGCATGGTATATTTGCCTCACTCTTCCTAAAGGTGCTGAGTTTATGGTGATACATGATAATATTTTTAAGGTATTTAAGTTGTTGCAATATTAAATTGATTTTGACAATAAAGCTATTATTATTATTAATTATTATTATCATCATCATTATCATTACCATTATTATTATTGGAAGTATCCAATTTTGAATATGTGATCGAAGGAATGAGAAAAAAAATTGAGTCTTAATTGCCACAATCAATTGGCCAACAGTAACCCAGACCGTATTTTAGGACTTGCAAATTCAGGTGTCCCAAATTCAGCCTCAGCACAAAATTTAAAAGTTGGCTTTTGTAATGGATCAGTAGTTGTAAATGAATACATTCTTCCTTAAATCCATTGCTACCTTGATTTGTGATAGCAAAGCTTAAGACTGAAATATTTAAAAATCAACTAGTTAAAGTCTAGATCCAATGTCAATGTGTTTTTAAGGGCTGAATGTGACTTTGATCTCAGTTGAGTTATTGTTATCTCTGCATCCTACTGCAGCTTCTTTCCCCATCCTCACTCTATCCTGCAAGAGTAATTTGCACTGCTGGATTGCTGTGCCAACAGAGAGACCCTAAGACTGCGCACTCTGGCTATGAGCCTCTGACTTTCTTCTTACCCACATCCTTGTCTTCCCCCACCCTGAGTGCAACCCAGACTGTTGAGCAGGAGAGCATTTTTCACCTCATGGGATTTCTGTATTTTAAAAAAAAAAAAAAAAAGTATGCCTGAAAACATTCAAGGCCTTGAAAACATTTTTGATAGTAGCATTTGCTTACCTGCCACACCTCCTGAAATGTTCAGATAAGGCAACAAAATCCAGGGTGATTTAGCTGGAGTCCTAAACAGGTGTATAAGAATTTCACACGTTTGCTGTTTTTTATTTGGTTAGGCTGCCTTTTAGGTCTTTCAGATTAATCTCCAAACATTGGAAAAAGACAGAAAAACAAATGCATAGTTTTTCAAAATGTGCAGCAAGAAAACAGTATCACCTTAGATGATCGGAAAGAAATGATTAATTTTTTATCCTCACTGCCCACCCCCAAGTGATTGATGTCTGCAAGGTAACCATGTGCTTGACCCACTTTATCAACTTCTGTCTGGATACAGAATTTCTGTCACAAACCAGAACAGTTTTCAGTAATGAGAGATCTGGTTATTACTATTTTTGAGGTTATGCTGGCGTTGTGTAGAGCAAAAGGCTAACAGCTTGCAACACTGTTTGAAAACATTGCTTGCAGATGGCATTCCTTGCAAATTACTATTGTATCAGTATGTAATACTCTTAAAGTTCTCCACACTCTTAAAATTATTGAGTAGTTTTGCGGTGATAAATCAAACTGATCAAAAAAAAGTAGTTTAAAAAAGATTTGGACTACATATCAATAAGTGAAGACTGAAAAAAATTAATTCATAGAAATGTGTCTGAGTAAGTAGAGAGCAAAACAAGCTGCATATAATATGGGGAGAGGGAAAGAAGCAGGGGAAAAGAAAGAAAAAAACAGACAAAATCTTCCTCAAATATTCCATAGGTTGAGAAAGATATATTGGTACTAGACAACAACCAATAGCCAACCAATCTGTCTTTCAAGTGACTAGGAACATATCCTTTCCAATTCCTCTTTGTCAATGTGAAGGGAAAAGATTCTGCTACATGCTTTAACCGTGAAAAATGTCTTTTTGTTGGTGGTGGTAGTGGTAGAGTACTTCTAATCTGATGGGGGAAAAACCTATTTTTTCTGGTTCCAGTTCATCGTTTGTGTTTCTGACTTCAGATTTGATTTGCTAAAGAAGATTTGTGTATGTTGCATATGGTTTTGCTATAGCTTGCTCATAAACTTCATAAAAGAAGTGAAGAATTACATAGATACTTACCAACATGTAAATGAAACAGAGGAGAGTATATAGAATTTAAATGTGGGGATAAGAAACAAGCCTTTGTGTGCTCATACTCCCAGTAATCACATTAGCAACAGCTTGGTTTTAGAAAGTGTTTTATGTAAAAAGATATAAAGGACCACCTTTGTAATGCACTAAGACGAAATAAAATAAAAGGACTGTAGAGAATTGTCATGGCATGCCTGAGGTCAGACTGTTTTCCCAAATGGGGATTTAATACCCCTTTTTCTTCATGCACCCAGAAGCAACAATCACAATTCTCTGTTCAGTCAGACAACCTTTTACTTACTTACATAAGTATTTTTCTTTGATTTCATAGACTGTCACAACTAGTGTTTCTGGTCTATGAAAAGGGTATTGGGTAACCAGTCCTTGCTTTTTTCATAATTTATGTAATCTGCATACATCCCTGAAGAAAGTAACTGTCCTAAGCATTTAAATACAAAGTTTTTGAAAGTGTGTGTCTAAAGAAAAAGAGCCCTGTAATCATTCCTCATTTTTGTTCCCACAGCTGAGGTACTAAGGGCCCAGGTCTCAAGAGTGTTTGAATACATGCTTCAGTGTTTTCTTTTATCATAACCCAAACCACAAATGGAGCTCTCAGTTATTTGACTGAGACTTCCATTCAAATACTGCTCCATAGGATCTAAAATCCAAATATAAGAATTTCATTTTTTATTCCAGTGAGTAAACCTTGGTGATGATGACTGTCTCTCCTGAAAGCTTAGTCTTTGGGACAGCTATAGGTCAGTTTGCCTATTCTCCAAGTCACTTTGTTCTCACTTCCCTGCAGTTCCCACAGGTGTAACGCATGGTCACCCGTAAGGTTATGAGCTCTCTGTGTATGGCAAGTCCTCAGCACCACAGAGAGTGCAATCCAGCCTAGGCTTTCCAGCTTACTGTCTTTCTGTAACCTTATAGCTACCTTTAACTGTAGATACGTTATTATATGTTTAAATCCATATTTGTGTCCTAATTTACAGCTCAGAATCATAGAATAGTGCAGGCTGGAAGAAATCTCTGATCACCTAGTTTCTTCATAGTATGAACTACCCTAAATTTGAGCAGAGACTCGTTACAGCTTGCAAGCTCTTTGGTTTAGGGCAGGGGCAGCTCAGAAAAGTGCAGTAGAATTTCTATCTTTATACAGCATAGGCAGACATGAGAGGCACTGGAGCTACTATATGCTACCTGAGACAGGTACCAGCTGCGGACCTCAAAGTACGGCTGTTTGCCAGTACTTTGTCACTGTCAGTGCCTGTCTTAGTGAAAACTGCTCTCCTGATCCACTGCTCCAGCTCTTCTTCAGGTACCACTGAAGGAGTTGGGCAGAGTACCAAGGAAGGGACACAACCTGATTGTACATTCACAGATGTCAAGTGCCTGTCCCAGACGTGAGAATATCTTGCAGGTTTTTACCCAGAGTAACACACATAAACTATCTGTATTTTATACTGACCCACTTTGCTGGCGAAATCTTATGCATGTTATTGGACTCGTGGGAAGAAACTGAAAGTCAAACCTAGTGACTGTGCTTCCTTATTTAGGTACAACAGTGCTAAACTAAAACCCAGAACTCAAGTGGTGTCTTATATTCCAAGTACCTTGGAATATCTGATTCTTCTCTCTTCTGAAATGATTGTTTCAAACTTTAATTAGAATCCAGGGTGCTGGGCTACATAAGGAGGAATGTTGCCAGCAGGTCGAGGCAGGTAATCCTCCTCTTTACTCAGCGCTGGTGAGGCCACACGTGGAGCACTGTGTCCAGTTCTGGGCTTGCCACTACAAGAGAGACATGGACATACTGGAGAGAACCCAAAGAAGGACCAATAACGTGATGAAGGGACTAGAGCATGTCTCCTATGAGGAAAGGCTGAGAGAGTGAGACTGTGCAACCTGGAGAAGGCTCAGGGTGGATCTCATCAATATATATAAATACCTAAAGGGAGGGTGCACAGAGGGTAGAGCTGGACTCTTCCCAGTGGTGCCCAGTTACAGGACTAGAGGCAATCGGCACAAACTGAAACACAGGAGGTTCCCGCTGAACTGTTTCTACTGTGAGGGTGACTGAGAACTGGCACAGGTTGCCCAGAGGGGTTGTGGAATCCTCACCCTTGGAGATACTCAGAAGCCATCTGGACATGGTCCCAGGTAATGGTTGTAGGTGGCCATGCTTGAGTGGTAGAGTTGGAGCACATGACCTCCAGAGGTCCCTTCCAACCTCAACTGTTCTGTAACTCTGTGAGATGAGAATAAAATCTGTGTCTTTGCCAAAGACATCCAACAAAACCCAGATCTGCTTCAGAACAGTGTTAACTTTCAAACTGACTGCAGGCTCTTTCATTCTGTATTTGTACTTTGTACCGTCAAGCCTCTCATGTCTGCATGCAATATGCATATCTGATACATAGATCAGTCTTAACTGTTAAATCACTGCAATTTTTGTCAGCTCAAAATTTTACTTAAGGACTTTTCATCTTTTATGCCACAAAAGGTGAAGAACACTTACTCTGAATTTGATAAACCAGCCTCACAATTTACTGGAGCACCTCTTCTATAAGGACAGAACAAGAGAGTTGGGGTTATTTAGCACAAAGAAGTGAAGGCTCCAGGGAGACCTTATAGATGCCTTCCAGTACTTAAAGGAGGCCTACAGGAAAGATAGGGAGGGACCCTTTATTAGGGATTATAGTGATAGGATGAGGGGTAATGGTTTTAAACTGAAAGCAGGTAGATTTAGATTAGATATCAGGAAGAAATTCTTTACTGTGAGGGCGGTGAGGCACTGGAACAGGTTGGGTTGCCCAGAGAGGTTGTGGATGCCACATCCCTGAAAGTGTTCAAGGCCAGGTTGGATGGGGCTTGGAGCAGCCTGGTCTAGTGGAAGGTGTCCGTGCCCATGGCAGAGTGTTTGGAACTAGGTCTCTTCCAACCCAAAACATTCTATGGTTCTAT
>JAVJGI010000060.1:87913854-87947505 GCA_035590275.1 Ibycter americanus
TTTCATAAGAAAAAGAATGCTAAAAAATGCTTTTTTTTTAAAAAAAAAAAAAAAAAAGAAAGAAGAAAAAAAGACACTACTATGGGTCTTGGACTTCCTATCTGTTCCTATCTGTTGTGACCTGGTTCAGAAATTTCATGTTTTTCAAACTAGGAATCTCAAATCTCATTAGCTGCTTAATAGAAGTCTATCAAGTTGCACACAGTTTAGAGGTCTTCATCTTAGTGTAAAATGTGGTACAATGACTTCAAGCATCCTGGGTACAAAGGAAGAGTAGATCCTGAGCTGATCAAAACCTCGCATAGATCTCTTCATGAGTATTCAAGATATACTTCCTCAAAGTAGTCTGTGCTTCAACCAATTCACTATTAAAATAGTAACTAAACTGAAGTAAAGGTGATATCTTTGTATTTATTAGGTATGGTTCTTCCAATAGTAATCAAAATCACCTTTTATGTTTATAGTTGTTCCTCAAGGAATCCCAAAGCTTAACTACATACTCTTTGATTTAACTTTGCTTGTTTGTTTTATTCCTGTGTTCTGTTTAATTTGCTTGAGTTTAATTTGATGCATCCTCGCCTTTGGTTTTGGGTATTTTTGTTTTGGGCTTGGTTTTGGGGGTTTTGGTTTTGATTGGGTTTTTTTGAGTTTGTTTGTTGTTTTTTTTTCACTTGGTTGGTTTGGTTTGGTTTGTTTTACCAACCTCCTCATAGTATTTGATTCTGTCACATTGTCTGGAGTTCCAAATGTGTTAATAAGCATTTCTTTGTTGTTGCTATTCTAAAGATTCATGTATAACTCATAAAGGTTAATAAATTGAATAGCCTATACTCTTGAGTAGCAGTCAACCGGTTTTGATTTGTGCTCTCAATAAGGTGTTATTATGTCATTTTATTCTAGTTGTCTAAATAAGATGGTAAAAACAAAACCAGTTACGAGTCAAGCAGTCAAGCATAATAAAATAAGAAATTTTTAACTGTAAGAGAAAATTCCTTAGTTTTAGCTGTAACTGTAGGCAGGAAAAATGCAGTCCATCTATATTTTCACTGAAGCATGAAGATATAGATCACCCGGACATTAATTTTTTGGCAATTCTGTGATCAAACAAAGAAAGGGAGATGCAAGGAAAGAAGTTGAAGGTTACATCTAATCTTCAGTACCTAACTGACATGCTGGAAACATCTCATGCTAGAATAATACCTACACTCCAGTTCTCGTTCGTGTACAGAGATATGAACACAAGGTGCTCTATTGATTTTGTATTTGAAACCACAGTCTGGAAAAGAAAAGCAAGGTTACTTTGTGAAGTAACAATCTCGATTTCTGTACTTTCCATGTAAGAGTCTTTGAGATGTTTAGATTGCTCTTTAGGCAAGAAAATCAGTTTGTTTGAAAAGAGATTTATGTCACTTGAGTAGCCAATGTACTTTAAAATTGCACAATGAAAGAATGCTCTGAGAAGACTCTTATTAGAAGGAAGAACAGGAAGTGGGAAACAGGAAAGAGAGTGAAGGAAGTGGATCATATCACTGTAACTAGCATTTGTGAAATCAAGGTGGTTGGATTTTTTTTTCTTTTTTTTTTTTTACCCTTTATAATCATATATACACAAAAAATTGACACTGAAGCTTTCAGACTCAGGATTAAAGGTGGATGTACTTACCTGTTTTATACTGATATCAGAAACTGCTGCCCTTCAGTATTGACACAGAGCTTTCATGCTAACCTGCTTTGTTAAGAAAAGCAAATGCAATTAATCTGAAAACACAGTACATACTTGAAATATCTTCCAGATTACCAAAAGGGTTTAACCATCAGTTTGCAGATACACTGACTGCATACATAGAGTGTTATATTCTGCCAAATAATCCCAAACCTATAAAGTTGACGTTTTAACATAAAAAATAATACTTTTCCCCTTGAGATAGTGTCATCAAGTACCATCTGTGCTGCCTGTAAATTTAGTCATAATTCCTTGTTGTATTTACCAATGATTTGTTTTTCAAAATAGCTAATTTTCATCTTAAATTCAGCCACACACTAATTTCCTTGTTCCTTTCTTGCTGAGAAGTCTGATATAACAGCCTTTCACAGAAAGGGTTTGGCATTTGCCCAAACCAAAATAAGCTCATCTGCTTGCATGGAATTAGTTTCTTTAATAGGACTAGAACTTAGAATCATTAAATACAGTAATTAAAAAAAAAAAAAAATCTCTTCATATAAAAGAAACTATTAAAAGTCCTGCGGGAGGTAACATGACAAAGTTCATAATGAAATTAATAATAAAACTAATAAAACTCTGAAAGTAAAATGATCACGGAGGTAGGCAAAAATCAAGTAATGGATGCATGAGAATGGAGGAACATGGCAACATTACCAAGTCTGAGCATCATCTGTTCTTTTCTTTTTAGTGTCTGTTGAGGGTGCTACATGAGATTAGTACAGGCTGGATGACAGATAATATGTATGAGGTGACTCCCATTCAGAGCATTGGTCATATATGACAAATTTCATTCATCATTTTGGTGTAACCGAGGTACTTAGAGAGCCCTCATGAGAAACTGATATCTCAATGTAGCAGAAGCTGTGAAGATAAACAGTAAAAGGCGTTTTTCCCCCAAATATGTTATAAGATAATAAAGGAGGTGTACTTATTCCTCTATTACATGTGAAACAAAAAATCATGTTTTTGAAGACTGGAGTCAGGAAACTCGTGATAATAATCTGGAATTCACACTAGATTTCTTACTTCTAGAATGTCACTAATTTTTTGCACTAAAGTATGTTTAACTTATGGAATACCTTCAATAGAGTGAATGGAGAAATGCCCTAAACTAGTGTACTCAAGCAAGCCAATTTAATCTTCTATCTTACATTCAACTGACATTTGTGAATTTAGTCTAACATTCTCATTTTAGTTAAGCCAAAATCAAATTTTCTACACATTTCTCCCGAAACAGTAGCTGCTTATTGAAACTGATACTGTGGTGAGTTAACATACACAACACCCTGAACTTCTTCCCCAAAACCCCAGAACCTGAAGTCAACACCAAATGCAGAATCACAGAGTCACAGAATGGCTGAAGTTGGAAGGCACTTTTGGAGATCCTCTAGTCCAAACCTCTGCTTACAGCAGAGTCACCTACAGACGGTTGCCCAGTGCTGTGTACAGCCATGTTCTGAATATCTCTGAAGGCAGAGATTCCACAATCTCTCTGGGCAACCTGTTTTACTGTTTTACCACCCTCATAATAAATATGTTTAAACATAATATTAATTTGTGCCCATTGCCTCCTCTCCTTTTAGTGGTCACCACTGAGATGAGTCTGGCTCTATCTTCTTTGCTTCTCTCATCACGTATTTATACAAATTAATAAAAAAGCCTTTGAGCTTTCTTTTCTCCAGACTGAACAGTCTCAGGTCTCTCAGCCTCTCCTCATACAACATATACTCCAATCCTTTAATATCTTCTTTTCCTTTCATTGAACTTGCTCCAGTATGTCCATGTCTCTCTTGTTGGGAGGAGCTCAGCATTGGACAGAACACTCAAGATACGATCTCAACAGTCCTCTGTAAAAGGGCAGAATCACCTCCCTCTACCTGCTGTGACCGCTCTGCCGAATGAAGCCCAGGAGACTGTTGGCCTTCTATGCTGCGAGTGCTTCACGTGCGGCCTCACCAGTGCTGAGGATCAGGGAGAAATTGAGACAAATTATATTACTTAGTATTACCTTGTCTCATCTTAATCCTTTGTTCTGTTTGTTTATGCTGCATTATCTTTATTTTGGTCCATTTATTACATTTGTTATTATAAGTTCTCTGTCATTTTGTTCTACTATTAGTCAATTTAACCGTCAATCTGATCAATCGTCGTCATTCAAATTAGAGCTGTATTTTAAACCTACATTTCAGATTTACTGGAACTGAAAACATTTTAATATGAAATATGCCTAAATAATATACATATATATTGTACGCACATAAAACCTGCTGCCACTTTCAGAATCAAGGTTTTGGAGAGATAATTGTTGCTATTTCTGGGGAATGGGTTCTCATTAAAAATAAAGGTTAAATGAGGAAGTTAGTTCTTTCCTGGGAAAGAAATTTACATTTCTTTGAAAAGTGACAGCTTTCAATAGCAACAAAATCTAAACCTAACCTTGCTATATAATAGACCTCCTTCCTTATTAAACTTTTTCTGGACTTAATAAAACAAACTTTTCTTAAAGTTTATTTCTGTTCATGCTTGGCTTCCTTCCTAAAGCAAATATTTGTGGAACATTAGAGGAAAATCCCTTTAGCCGTTTCATAGTTATAAGAGTATGAAATATATATTCCTATCTAAATGCTAAATTCTGACTACCAGTTTCTTGGTGGAATAGATCATTGCAAACCAGTTCAACGTTGCAGCTTCCAAGCTGGATATGCAAATACTCCAAGGGTGAAAATAAAATAATAACTCCCCTCTCAGAAAACTGAGAAAAAGGTAAAGAGGGATCTTTCCTCAGTATATGTGTCCTAAAATATTTTTTTTCCCTACAGCTTATACTTGGAGGTAAATATTTTGATGCAAGGATACTTTTATAAGGAAAAGTATTAAAGTAGAAGTTGCAATAAGGCCAGATGAAGATGCATTATATTGTGACAGAAATACTGCTGAAGGAAGTTTCTGCTCAGTGGCAGAGCAAACCCACATCTACCTGTGACAGAAAGGGAGCCATGCACAATGACAGGCTAGATATTAGGGGGGTGGGCGGGTGGGGGGGAAGCTTTTTCTCAAATGTATCCAAAGAACTTTCTTAAAAATATTTTTCTAGGTAAAGTCCATTACCACTGAAGTTACTAACTTGGAATTGAAATATTCTTGACAGAAAAAGCCCATTAATTTCTTGGTTAGAGTTCAGAAAGAAGAACTTTTCTAACTAATACCTTGGCAAATGGATCAAAGAAATATTCCCAGTCTAATGGATCTTCTGTTTTAAAACTAATTTTCAGCTGATGCTATTTTTGAAATATATTTTTGGGGTGATAATTTCAAATTGTGTGTTCTAAATCAAACTGAGGATCAACTTTGCAGAGAAAGTAGCTGAGAACAGTTCCGGTAGCTTCATGCAGTTCCAAATACCAGTTTCTGTATTGACAATTAGTATAGGTAAGTCCTCAAACCGAACATTTAATTTAGAAGGAATGTAAATGTTATCGAAGGGGTATAGAAGCTGTGTAAGGAACTGCAATATGATAAGAAATAATCATTAATGAAAAAGCCCTCTAGTAAAATGGCTGCTTTTGCTGAAGCACTTGCCTTACAAGCACTAGGAGAATGACAAATATAAGTACTACATTAAAAGAATCTTGAAGGAAGTTCATGATTGAATTTTTCTGTGTCTTATTCTCTAGGTATTAAATGAGTATCTGTTTTTCACTCTGTGATACTAACATATTTTACTTTTCTGTAGCTGTTTAACTGGGTGGAATATTCTGTTTGGATGTTTCTAGACTGTTGTGGGTTTTTTTTCAGGAAAAACCAGAAAACAGCTTAAAAAAATTCTATGAAAAATAGCTTACAAATTGGTGACAGCAGGCTGCTTAACATAATGGAGCAAAAGTGACTGAGGTAAGAAAGAACAAAACCCTCCAAACTACAGCAAAACTAGCCCTCTTTGCATGAGTTCTACCTAGAGAGCATATCTTCTAAACCTAGCAATTCATTCTCTTCTATCTTTCTTGGTGCATGTGTTGCCTTCAAAACAATTCTGCCCGAGAGGGAGATACAATTGCCGTTTTAATTACAACTCACAAAAGAGAAAGCAACAGATGTATAAACATATTTTAGGTATTTATTAAATATCTGCTGAATTGTTATAGTCCTGTTGGCTCATTAATGAAATCTCCATGGGTTAACCACTGATTCCCAACACCTTCATCTACAAAGACGCAAGAAAGATTTGCATTTTCACCTTATGTACACTCATTATAATTTCTTTTATATGTTACTAATTATAAGCCTTTATATTTCTTTGCTCTTTTCTTCTTGATAAGGGCTGGCAGAGTTGCTGACTCTATTAAAAAAAACAAAAGGATATATAAAGGAATCCACTGAATAAATACACCTAACTATAATGTTCTTTTTCAAACTGATCAAGGTTAAGAAGTATCAACTAACAAATAAAGGAAAAATAAAGGGGGGGAAAAAGGGAAAAAACAGGAAAAAAAACCCTCAGTTCTTGGAAAATGAAAAGACTGTGAGGATTTTTCTCATAATGTCAAGGTTAATTTTGGCCCCACACCATTCAGGTTTAGAATTTCCTGCAAGAGTTTTCTTCTTTTCATATTGTATCTCTGAATACAATTTGAGACTGACAAACATTTAGACACCATGATTTCTTAATATGCATAAATCAGGAATATCTGCTTTACATTTTGCATAATAATATGTAAACTTTTCAGAGGGCACATTACAAATTCCACTTTCTAGACTCATGAGAGTTTACTTTTAGAGTGTATGATCTTCAGAAGGGGAAGACAGCCCTTTTTCTAATCCAGTTTCTGTAGCATTCCATAGAATGTGCCAAAGGTAGTCAAAGAATTTCATCCATGTTCTAATAAGCTCTCCCTGCGTTTCATATCAAGAGAAATTAGTAGCTCTGTCCCTTAACCTTCACCCAAATGTCACAACTAGTCAATGTATTTCCTGTTTCCATCAATTATTCAAGGACTCCACTCCACAGGTTACTACTTGAACATCAATGCAGAGGCATGTCTATCCTGAAGAAGATCCTAAGCAGGAATGACTGAAATAAGTCAAAGAAGGATATTTCTTGTGTTAAGCAGCAATTACACCAGGATTTCTTTGCATTTGGATTTTCTGTTTTTGAGACAAAATGAAAGTTTCGTATTAAGTATACATACTGGGCATAACTGAGTTTCCTAAATATATGACTTCAATTTAATTTTGAGTACTGGAAAATTCTTCTCGCCGGCCTTCACTTGCTGCTAAAGAAGGTCATCTCAGCTCTGTTAAGATGTTTATGATACGCAAGGGCATGTCAAATGGTACTAGTCAGCTTTATCTGGGTAAAAGGAACAGGCCTCCAGGGTGAGATTACTTTTGAGATTAGGACTGCCACATTTAAGGGTTTCTATATAGATATTTACATGTGTTTGGGAGTCTGAACTTCACTGGAGATCTAATCTGTACAGGGGATGTAGACTACAGAGAAATGCAGACAGGCAGCCACCAGTTTTCTACTTCAGAGCGAGTCAACACATCCTCTAGGCTGCAATGACTCTGCCAATCACTTTTTATTTTTTTTACTGTGGGGTTTAGGCACTTTGGCTATAAGTAGATGCATAGACAGTTATGGTTTTTTAAGGAGACTTAACATAGCAGAAGTGATGTTGTTAAAGCCTATGAGAAAAAATAGGCAGTTGCACTTCTAAAATGGTCAGGAATTGTCAAAAGACATATGGAGGAAGTTGCAACAGGTCATTTTCATATATGTCATATTTTAGTAGAAATCAGTTCTGTAGATTAATTGTGCTCTGATAGGGAAATAGAGTAGAGGAACAATGATTTTTTAGTGAGTCTCTATAGACCTAGAGATTAAATACAATCAAGTCTGTCGAATATAATGAAAACAATATATAGCAGAATCACAGAATGGCTGAAGTTGAAAAGCATCTTTGGAGATCCTCTAATCCAGCCCCCTGCTCAAAGTAGTATCCGCTAGAGCAGGTTGCCCAGGACTACGTATGGTCATGTTTTAAATACCTCCAAGGATGGAGATTCTACAATCTCTCTGGGCAACCTGTTCCAGTGATTGATCACAATTACAGTGTTGGGGTGTTTGGGTTTTGGGCTTTGAGGTGGGTTTTTTTGGTTTTGTTATTTTATTATTATTATTATTATTATTTTGTTTTGTTTTTCTTTGGTTTTGTTTTGGTTTGTGGGTTTTTTTTAATGTTTTAATGGAATTTCCTGTATTTCAGTTTGTGCCCTGTGTCGTCTGTTTTCCCTGGTAACCACTGAGATAAGTCTGGCTCTGTTTTCTTTACTTCTCCCATCAGGTATTTATCCACATCAATAAAAGCACCCTGAGCCTCCTCCACACTGAACAGACCCAGCCCTCTCAGCTTTGCCTTGTATGACATGTGCTCCAGTCCTTTAATCATCCTTGTAGTACTTTGTTTACTTGCTCCAGTATCTATATGTCTCTCTTGTACTGGGGAGCTGAAAACTAGGCACAGCACCCAGATGTGTCTCACCAGTGATGAGCAGGGGGGAAGGATCACCTCTTTTGACTTGCTGTCAACACTCTGCTTCACACAGCTCAGGAAGCTGCTTTCCAGCTGGTCAGACTCCAGCCCGTACTGGTGCATGGAGTTATTCTGCACAAGTGCAGCATCTTGCATTTTGTTTCATAGATTTTTATGTTTCTTTTTATCCATTTCCTCAGCCTGTAGAAGTCCAGAGGTCCCTCTGAATGAGACCTGAGCACAACCTTCTGGGGTACCAACCACTCCTCACACTTTGTCCATGGTGTTCTTGATTTCTATGAAGTATTATACACAATAATAATGCGAGTGAAATATGGTAATTTAAGAGAGAAAAAATTTATTGAACATGTGCAGAGTTTAAATAATTCAATAATTATTTGAAGTTCTATTAGTAAGTTCTTTCTACAAATAACAAACATAACTATGCAATTATTTAATTCAGATCATTGTCAGATGGTCTGAATTTGGAAAGTTTGATGGTTTCTATACCTGTTTAAACATCACATACCAATATTTCACCTAATCAAATCATCATCTGATGTTATTTTAAGGGAATAATAGCATTCAGGAAAAGCTTCCATCTCTGTAGAGAATGATTTAATAGTTATTGAGACTGAAATGTAAGTCTTGTTGTCTAGGTATACACAAATTTAATTACTCTCATATCTTTTGAAAGAAGAATATGTATTGGTACGCCTCTTTTAGAAATAATTTTAAAATATTAGGGGGAAAAAAAGGGGTTTAAGTTTTATAAACTTAGAACTTTTTCCACATATGCTTTTGAAATGTTCTGACAGTGTTCCTATCAGTATACACACTGTGTACATTAGCTAACACAAGAAAAGTCCATGAATATCAATGCCACTGTCACCTTGAAAAAATGTATATTATTCCACAGTATGGAATTTGAAACCTCTGTAACCTTGCATACTGCTCAATCATTTACACTTGTGATAAATGAACATAAAATTACACTTTCATTTTGTAATATGTCACACTCATTTCACAGAAGCACATGACAACAAGTAGTACGATATTGTATCAAACTGAGATTATGATGTAGTTGTAATCACACCAAATAGCTTCTACAAGCAAGGCTAGTCTGTGCCAGTCTATCTGGATTAAGATAAAGGGGTTTAACTTTCATACTACACAGTTCTCTTAAGTGGGAAAAATTGTTTAGGACAATAAATGCAAAAATAGAGGCTATGGATGTTTGGGTGGGGTTTTTGTATATCAACTGCTTTTGAATTTCAGACACATTTTTGTATTAAAAATTTTCTAATGCAAAGCAACATTTGAAGTTAAATAGTTATTGTAGTTTAACCCTGGTGGGCAGCTAAGCACCAGAGAGCAGCTCACTCACTCTCCCAACAGTGGGGTGGGGGTAAGAATCAACAGGGTAAAAGTGAGAAAACTCATGGGTTGAGATAAAGACTGTTTAATAAATAAAGCAAAAGCCATGTGCGCAAGCAAAGCAAAATAAAGAATTCATTCACCACTTCCCATCAGCAGGCAGTTGCTCAGCCCTCTCAGGTAAAACAGGGCTCCATCACGCATAACAGTTACTTGAGAAGACAAACACCATGACTCCAAATGTCTCCTCCTTTCTTCTTCTCCCTCAGTTTTTATTGCTGAGCACACATCCCATCATCTGGAATATCCCTTTGGTCAGCTGGGTCCAGCAGTCCTGGCGGTGTCCCCTCCCAGCTCCTTGTGCCCCCCCAGCCCCTCGCTGGTGGGTGAGGCCCTTGCCTTGGCTCTGTGCAAGCGCTGCTCGGCAGTAATGAAAACACCCCTGTGTTATCAACACTGTTTTCAGCACAAAACCAAAACAGCCCCGTACTACCTACTATGAAGAAAATTAAGTCTATCCAAGCCAAAACCAGTACAATAGTAAAAGTAGAAATTTATCTATAGCAAATTAAATCTAGTTTAGGGCCTACTTCTGAAGCCAGGCTGTGGTGGCCTGACCTTTGCTGGAGGCCAGGTGCCCACCAACACACTCTATCACTCCCCCTCCTCAGCTGGACGGGGGAAGGAAATGATACAAGGCTCATGGGTTGGGATAGGGACAGCGAGGGATCGCTCACAAATTTCCATCTTGGGCAAAACAGACTCAACTTGGGTAAATTAATTTAGTTTTATGCCATTCAAATCAGAGTAGGATAATGAGAAACAAAACCAGATATTTAAACACATTCTCCCTGCCCCTGCCTTCTGCCTGGGCTCAGTTTAATTCCTGATTTCTCTACCTCTTCTCCCCAAGCAGCGCAGGGGGATGGGGAAAGGGGGTTGGGATCAGTTCATCACACCTTGTCTCTGCTGCTCCCTCCTGCTCCCTCTCTTCCCTTGCTCCTGTGTGGGATCCCTCCCATGGGAGACAGTCCTCCACGAAATTCTCCAATGTGAGTCCTCCCACAGACTGCAGTTCTTCATGAACTGCTCCAGCGTGTGTCCCCCATGGGGTCACAAGCCCAGCCAGCAACCCTGCTCCAGCCTGGGCTCCTCACTCCATGGGGCCACAGGCCTGCCAGGAGCCTGCTCCAGTGTAGGCTGCCCATGGGGTCACAGCCTTCTTCGGGCATCCCCCTGCTCTGGTGTGGGGCCCTCCATGGGCTGCAGGTGGATATCTGCTCTAAAGTCAACCTCCATGGGCTGCAGGGGGACAGCCTGCAAGAGAATCTCTGCTCTGGCACCTGGAGCATCTCCTTGTCTTCCTTCTTCATTGATCTTGATGTCTGCAGGGTTGTTCCTCTCGCGTATTCTCATTCCTCTCTCTGGTTGCTGTTGCACAGCAGTTTTTTCACCCCATTCTTAAATATGTTATCACAGAGGTGCTATCACCGTTACTGATGGGCTCAGCCTTGGCCAGCAGCGGGTCCATCTTGGAGCCAGCCAGCATCGGGTCTGTCAGACAGACAGAAAACTTCTGGCAGCTTCTCACAAAGGCCACTCCTGCAGCTGCCCTGCTAACAAAACCTTGCCATGCAAACCCAACACACAGACTTACATTTAATCACACTTCTTTGGTGTCAGGATAAGCTGTACTAGAATGAAACATCATGATTGTACCTAATGACCACATTTGTACCTTGATGTCTACCTATGCCTATTGATTACTTTGTGCGTCAAAATCAGAATTTTAGGGTATTTTCATATAACTTAAGATCTAAAGCAGTGTAAAATCTACTTTATACAGAGATACTAAAAGGACTGAATATTTCATTTATCCAAGGGAAGGCTAAGGTTTGATCACAGTCAAGACACAGTGAAAGAAAGATTTCTGATAGTAGAGGACTGTTATTTTGCCCCTAGAAGACATAACAATTTTCAGTGTCTATAAGGTAGACGAAGCTCATTCAGATGATGAAACGAGATGTGCAATTTTGGCAGTATATGTAATTAATCAGTAGGACAATATGCCTTCTTATGCAATAGCTTCTCCAGTTACTAAAAAGTCCCAAACCCTGGCTGCATTTTTCTAAAATAAGTGTTCTCGGTCCACCAGAAGTTACAGTTTCCTGGAGAAATCTCTTGGCAATTCAGAGTCTTTCTCATTGAAGAGGACATACTGTCAAAGCACTGCTTCATTCCAGTCATCTCTGTCTGGTAAAACATGTAATTGTGCTCCACTACTGACCAGCATAATCCGTAACAGCTATGTGAGCGCTCTGGTAGACACTGCAGGATATACTGGCCCCCGGCTGCTGTGAGTAGTAAAATGCTCAGCTAGACTAGGTATCAGTGGCTAAGTAATTACAAATGGCCAACTTCCTTTGGTCTGTGAATTAAATTAATTTGGGAAAATGGGAAGAAGTTCACAGCTGCAAATAAATTTTTATCATGGGACTCATTTTTGCTGTCTACCACATGGGATGGTAGCTCACTGCTTCATCAATATTCAGTAAAACTGGCAGAAGACTCTCAGTTTATCGCCAGAAATAGATTCATTTTCTGCTAACCATCATTCCCAGATGTATTATTTACTACAGGAATTGCTTTCGGGAATAATTTTAATAATGGCATGACACGTGGCTAAGGGAATAATATAACTAGGTAGGCAGAAAAATTTTATACTCAACAATCCAAAACAATTGTGACTAATGAATGGTAAATGTAAGCAAAAATGGGCCTGATCCTCCATTGCTTGGTAATTATATGTGGCAAAGCAAGCACCAAAGTGCTTCCCAATTTGGCATATTTTAGATTTCCAGAGGTTAGAAACTACACAAGACAGCAGACAGAGGGTTATGGAATATTGCCCTCTAACATGGAAAACAGGAGAATACACACTATTCTGAAAGTCTGTTGCATTTCTACCAGAGAACGTTCAAGGATGAAAAAGTCTGCTGGCTTTGCAAGCTTCTTGAAAGCCTGTCTTTCAAAACTCTCGATGATTTTTTCTGTTTATGAAACAGGTGACAAACTCAGTTAGGTCTCCAATACATGTGTACAAATGACATCACAGCACTAACCTTTGGTGCCTGTACCTTCCCTATTCAGAAGGGAAGCTGAAAGCTAGTTGATCCATTTACTCTGCGTTAAAGAAAGATGAAGGATGCTTAACATGCAGAGGTTCAAACTTTTCCGGAGAAAGGAGTAAAGCACTGGAACGTACCCCATTTCTGCTGTTTAAGCCCCACATAAAGCATGCAAGGTTTGAAAGCAGAGCAAACGAGTAGACTAAGGTTTGCAGCTCAGTGATACCAAAACTTTTCTAAGATATGAAAATCCTGAGCTCTAGCCTCTTCCTCTTGGATGTGAAGCAAATCTACCTTAAACTGTTACTAGATAAAAACTCAGCTAATATTAGGGACAACCACAATGTCCAGTCTCATATGAATGTCCTAATCTTCTGGAAGTGCTGTTCTCTTGGCTCCAGAGAAGACAGGAATAATTCCGGTTGTCAGTGTTTGAAGCTGCTAATGACAAAACCATCATTGACTGACTTCTCCCAGGCAGTGAAGAGTAGAGAAAAAGAGCAAATGATCAACGTACTTATGCCCCCATTTAAATCACTGCAGAGTTTCAGAACCTTGACTGTACTTAGACTGGGGGAAAGTTCATATAGTTGATGAGTCTGTATCATCTATCCCTTGTGGTCAAACAAATTAAGTTTTATCTGGATGACCCACCTATCTGTTCTGTTTCACTACCAAATTAATTACATTTTTATGCAACCAAAGCCAGTTATATCCCACTGAAATTACTAAGAATGGTCAGGAACAAAGACTCCTTCTTGGCTGCCAGGACACACTGCTGACTCATATTGAGCCTGCTGTCAGCCAGCACCCCAGATCCCTTTCTGCAGGGCTGCTCTCCAGCCGCTCCTCTTCCAGCTTACACTTGTGCCTGGCATTACTCCATCCCAGGTACAGAATCCAGTATTTGGACTTGTTAAATTTAAACCCATTAATCATTTCCCAATGGTCCAATCTATCTAGATGCTTCTGCAAGGCATCTTGTCCCTCAAGAGGGTCAACAGCACCTCCCTGTTTGCTGTCCTCAACAAACTTGTTAACGGTGCATTCAACTCGTGCATCCAGATCACTAATAAATATACTGAACAGAAGTAGCCCTAGAATTGAACTCTGAGGAACACCGTTGCTGACCAGTTGCCAGCCAGATGTAGCCCCATTCACTACAGCTCTTTAAGCTCTGCGGTTCAGCTGGTTCTTCACCCAACGCACCTTGAACCTGCTCATCCCACAGTTGGATAACTTGTCCAGAAAGATGCTGTGATGGACTGTATCTGTGGCAGTGTGCTCCCCCCTCCTCCAGTCCTGACCTTTTTTTCTGTAATAATGCTCAAGTGATAACCACCGGTGTCAGTCAAAATGGATGCATCCGATCATGATGGCTCTGTCTAACTCAAAATGGATTCAGGGGAGACAGATAACGACATAGTAACCAAGGGCTAATTTGAGCAATGCCCCCACCTAACTGTGCTGGTCAATGTTGACTCAAGCCAAGTTTGAAATAAACTAACCTCTGTAGTTGGTATGCATATATGACTGTGAGTCAATTCTCTTACTCCATAAACAGTGGACAGCCCAGGGCCCGTGGAGCTCTCCCACACGGCAGCGGGCTGCACGCCAGGATTGACCCTTGAGCAGGGACGCCTCTCAAGGTTACTCCTTGAGGCTGAGAGATTCCTTGCTGCAACAGATTGTTGGTAAGTGATTCACAGCATGCTAAACTTTGAAATCTTAGTTAAGTGGTATAAAGGATTGATTGTGCACATATAATCCTTTAGATATAAACTGTTGACCAAGTCTGGGACTCAGTCTGGATCCAGCCGCATCTAAACTTCCCTCTGAGAAGGAGTTTAGAACACAAGGGGGTCCTTTTCGAACCTCATGACTCGATGGAAGGGTTTCCCTGACAGTTTTGTCTGACCCTATCAGCTGTGCAGTAAATAATCAGGTGTACCTTGCAATCAAATCTTGTTAAACCGCTGTCACTTTTACTGTCAAACTTTGTTAAATCGCTGTTTTTTACTAATAAACATATTGCTACTTCTGTCTTACAAGTGTATCACTACATTTGCCACAGTATCAAAAGCCTTACTAAAATCCAGAAAAACCACATGCACCTCCTTCCCTTTATCCACTATTTTCAGTCAGAATCCCCTGTTTATAAAATACCAAAGATACCTCACAGGGTCCTTAACAGCATCACTTTGCACTTTCAACTATTAAATTTCATAGCTTTTCTATTATTTTACTCTGAAGAACATCCAGTTCTCCCTTTATGATATTCCAATATTTCTCTGTGCTGATGATGTATTTACGGGTGTGGTTATCTGCACATCTGTCTTGCCTATTTTTTCTTCCAACACTGTTAAAGAAAATATTAAATAAAACCAGTCCCAAGAACAGACCTCAGAGAACTACAGTAGTAATCTAACTGCAAAATAAAAGATCTCCCTTAAGAAGTACTTCTTGGTTTTAGTTTAGTTGGCTCTTTATCTGTTCTACAATTCTTTTTATTAGATTCCATTCCCTGCTGTTGAACTGTGTTGCCTGTGTCAACCACCTCACTGAATCCTAAATAAAGTGGATCTAATGCATTTTTTTTTCCTAGAAAGTCAGTTTTTTATTAAAAAGCAACACCATGACTTTGTTACTGATCTGGATGAAAGAATAAATACTAGGTTTATGGAAAGAATAGTTAAAATATAAAATTAATCATATAAGTGGAATAAGGCAAAAAGATAAACCTCTGGAAAAGTGATTTGTAAATTCTGTGTTCAGAAAAGGGGAGAAATAAGGGAGCTAGCAATGCTAAATCAAGCCTGAGATTAAGGTGATAGAAAATTAAAGACAGGATTCTAATGGGGCTTCAAAGTGAGACATGATAATGAAATGGAAATGAATAAGAAGTTAATACTGATTTTTCTGATACAGACATACCTGAACTTTTAGAAAGATATTGACAAACTGAAAAGAGTTAACATAGGAAGATTACTAAGATGGAGGAACTAGAAGGATAGACTGACAAATAAAAGAAGTCAAGGTAATTAAAATAATGAAATGTTAATAACTAAAAGGTACTCACACCAAAGCATCAGGATAATTACATAGAAAAAGAGTAGTATGATGAAAGCAAGCCAGATAAATCTTACTGAGATCACAGAATATTTTTCAAGAGCAGAATCTATCTGACTGACAAATTTTCTCACACTAAAGTATATCAGAAGCCACATATACGGGACTTCTAAAATGAAATTCCACATAACTGAAGAAAATATGATCAGTTCTGTATTAATGGTGAAAAAGAAAATCTGATGTCTGAAATTAATTCTGACTCTTTTCCATTGTCCTGACATCTTATTAAGTAGCCCATAAAGGATAAGTTATACAGGTTTTCACTATATGCATTTGTGGTAACAGAAAAAAATTATACTGAAACCCCTGAATTTGTTCCTCTGGGTTCCTATTTCTTTCACAAGGGAATAGGTGATTCTGTATTTGAAATTCAGTAAACAGATTTCACTCTGCCTGAGGCTTCATGTGCTTGTCATGTTCTGATCAAACTTGGTTTGCTCAGATTGCAAAGGACAAAGTCACCTATATTCTAAATAATTGTCTACCTGCTGTGTAGAACATTTCCTCAAGAGCTGAGAGCCTCAGGTTTCAACTGTCTTCTACCTAAATGTGTTCGGGAGTCAACATCTGTATGCTGAAAGACCTGCCTGGAAGCTAGACTAAGAAAGGTTTGGGAAAGACATCTGTCAAATAGTTGTTGCTAACCCAAATCCCAAACTAACTTCATGTTAGTTCAGATTAATTACCAGGCACTACATAACTACACATGCCTCCTTTTTCTGGAGGTGCTTGGGCTCATGCAAGAGGAAGAATTTGAGACAAATGTCTTTACAGGCATTTTATTTGCTGGCTCAAAAATCTAGACAAACATGTATTAACACTGTTACGACTCTACACATGAACTTACGCTCCATCATTGTGTATAAAACTGTTTCATGCTACTTTTTTAAGCATTCCAAGATGGAGTGTCTCAACCTTAGTGTTACTGCTAAATATCTGTGCTCTTGCACATCGAACATATTAGGTGCAGTCATGAAAAAAATATGTATCTGCATCATTCAGTTTGTAGGTAAGACATTCAGAATAACACAAAATTCACCTTATGTGTCTCTAAAATTAAATATCCTTACATATTTTCATTAAATAGTACTTTCCAGTGTGTCATTAGGGCCCTGGGCCTCTGAAATAATTTATAAGCAGTCTTAATACATTGAACTAAATAGCATTGTCTTGTCAGTCAACAAAAAAAACACTTATGCCTTTTGGCCACTATTAGGATCGATGGTTGACTTGTACTTCATTTTAATTACTAATAAATTAATACAAGCCTACTAAAGCATAGTAATTAGCATTTTTCTGATTGATTTGCCACCAAGAAATGACCCTGATTATGTTGTTAATAATCAGTTTACTCTTAATTGGCTTTTTTTTTCATTAAAGCATAAAGTGCTAGTGTGGTAGGCTATCCTTGGCTGGCTGCCAGATGCCCACCAAGCCACTCTCTCACTCGCCTTCTCAACAGGACAGTGGGAGAAAATAAGATTAAAAAGATTGTGGGTTGAGATAATGACAGGGAGGTTGTTTAGCAGTTATCATCACTGGCAAACCAGGGTCAACTTGGGGAATTTAATTTATTGCCCATTAAAAATAGAATAGGATGGTGAGAAACAAAGACAAAACTAAAAACACCTTCCCTCCACCCCTCCCTTCTTCCCAGGCTCAGCTTCACTCCTGACTCCTCTGTCTCCTCCCCACAAGCAGTGCAGGGGGATGGGGAATGGGGGTTGCAGTCAATTCATCACACCACCTCTGCCACTACTTCCTCACATTTTTCCCCTGCTCTGGCATGAAGTCCCTCCCACGGCATATAGCCCTTCACAGACTTCACCAGCATGGGTCATTCCCACCAGCTGCAGTTCTTCAAGAACTACTCCAGCATGTGTCCTCTCCATGGGGTACAATCCTTCAAGAATGGACTGCTCCAGCATGGTCCCCCGTGCTCTGCAGTTCCCACAAGGAAACCTGTTCCTGTGTGGGCTCGTCTCCATGGGCCACGGTTCCTGCCAGAAAACTTGCTCTTGTGTGGGCTGTCCGTGGGTTGCAGCTTTCTTCCACCTGCTCCAGCACAGGGTCCTCCACAGGCTGAGTGTGGATATCTGCTTCACTGTGGTTGTCCACAGGCTGCAGGGGGCACAAGCTGGTCACCATGGTCTTTATCACAGGCTGCAGAGGAATCTCTGCTCCAGTGCCTGGAGCACCTCCTCCCTCTTGTCCTTCACTGACCTTGGTGTCTGCAGGGCTGTTTCTCTCATCTCTTCTCACTCCTCTCTCACAGTTGATATTGTGTGGTGCATTTAATCCTTTCTTAAATATATTTTCATGGAAGTATCAGCAGCTTGGCTGATGGGCTCAGATTTGCCCAGTGGTGGGTCCATTTTGGAGCTGTCTGGAACTGGCTGTGTCTGTCACTGAGGCAGTCCCTGGCCTCTTCTCACAGATATCATCCCTGTAGCCCACCCCACCAGAAACCTTGCCAAGTAAACCCAATACAGCTATACATAATGACCAAGGTATAAAAGTATCTACAACTGCATTATATTAACAACATTTTTTTCCTGACCATAGTTATCTTTGATTTTTTTCAAAATCGATTATTCAGTTAAATTGAGAGATTTGACCTCAAGGCTAATTACTAAGTTCTTCTGCCAGTGAACGGCAATCAAAGCACAAGAGACGTTATGGCAAGGTTATGACATTTAACAATATGGAACAAATATGACATTATTTGGTTTTTATATTAAGCAAAAAGATGGGCATAGTTTAACAAATGCATTTCATGTATTCTAGTGTGGGAGCGTAGCTGTAATGAGATGTATGTACTCAATGGACACAAGAGAATGAAAAAATGGTACACTTCACACAGAAGGAAAAATAAGGAAAAATAAAACAGAGAATATTTTAATAAAAAGCTAGAGCCTTGACATGACTATAGATAATCTGTAAAGGATTCAAATATTACAGTGCAAAATGTTTCCTGTAGCTGTATTTTTGGCTACTGAGAAGTGCTCTGAAAACAACCTAAAAGATTGCCTGGTCCCGAATGTTTATTGTAAGTCTTCATATCTTCCTGGAGAAACAATCATTTGAATGTCAAATGGAGATTGTGAACACAGAGACAAGAAACCAGTAATAATAAACCTACTTATTTTTACAATTCATTTATAAAATTCATATTTTGTGCAATACATTAACAAGTGTACAGAGTACAACATGCCAGTGAATGTTCATTGCCTCAACGACTGTTTTTTTGCTGCGTAAGGCTCACTGTGCTACATGCTGAGTGCACTTAACCCAGAATGAAGTTCTCAGGGAGCTTTAAGTGCTTAACCCTTCACTAAGTACTTAATCAGTGCAAACCCACTGCAGTGCCAGGCTGGCACTTGCTTTTTCCTTCATCTCCCTTCAAAATCAAATTCTGGTCTGTCAGCACTCTCGGTGGACTGCTAATCTATCTGCATTAATTATGTCTCTGCTCAGACCTTTCAGCATTGTTCTTGACCTCTTTTCCCTTTCCTCTTGTGATATGGTATGATGGGACCTCAATTTGTCCAGGACCTTACAGTAAAACTGCTCTCTTTGCCTGTCTTTTTTAAAAACAACTAATCAATTTACCTGAAATGCTTTAGTCTCTGCACCTATGCTGCAGTATCCATCCTTGCTGCTCTTCTTCTGGTTGCTTCTGAGGTTTCTCCAGAGATAACCTTTCACAGTTGTTTTCTGGGAAAGAAGTGACCTCCTGCTCCCATCACAGTGGAGTAGTGCCATAAAGTAAACCGTAGACAAACAAATCAAACAGCAGTACCATCTATCACAGAGGATGACTGACTCTTCTGGCTTTTTTTCTTCTGTACCCTTGGTTGTTTGTGCCGTACTTTTACTTCAGAGTTCATCCACATGGTCACATCACTAATACTGCTTTCTCTATTCCTCTGGGGAATATGTACTAGAATATGCATGACCCACTTCATTTCCTCCACTGAATTCTTATGTTTTCAATCCTAGCTTTTATTTCAATACTTGCTCTCCTTTAAGTCATCCTCATTCTCCTCATCCAGTATCCTTCCCTTGCTATGCAAGAAGCAGCTAATTTCCTCTGAGAAAAAAATGAGTAATATTATGTGACCTCACCTTTCCTTCTCTCCTTCCCTCTGCTTTCCACTTACTTTATTTCCCTGTCACTTGAGCAGTTTCTCAACTTTGCTTTTTCTCTAACATGCACAAAGGCCCTATAGGGACTGTTTTCTAACATCAAGCAATAAAATACATTTGTAAGGCCACAGCACTGAGGATTTTAACCCCATTATGTATGTATGAATTCTTTTCACAGTTGATTTGACTTTGGGGTTAGAGACTCAATAAATCTTTGCTGAACATTGAATCATTTTTCATTTTTTAATAGCAAGTGGGCAAGCAGATTGTTTGAAGTTAAAGGGTTTTACTCCTGCATGTTCAGGAGTAACAAAACCAAAATTGGGACAAGTTACTCCACCTCATCAGCTTTTCATTATTTATTGCTGAGATTAGTGATTTCAGCAATGCTCAACAAAATGATTGATTAGCAACAAAATATTCATGCTTTTTATAAATCACCAAAAAAAAAAAATTAACAAGTATTGTTTTCACAATTGTTTTGTCTATTCAGGATTTTCTAGGCATGTAAAACAGATACGAAGGGATTAACTTGTCAGAACATAGATGTACCATTTCAAAATATAGGCTATCATGTGACATCTGCTGGCATATGCAAAACTGTCTTCGTGGGAAAGCTGTGCCCTTCTGCAGCAGCAGCTGCAGTCCTGGCAAGATATTCAGCAGAGCCTGAAAGAACACTAGATGCCTATGGTTAGACAGCTGAAAGCTGCTTAGCTTAGTTATTTCAAATTATTTCTTCAGTTAAGATCTTTGATAATTTTGTTGCTGTATTAAAGCCAAGTACACTGACTTGTACATGCTTATGCTTAAAATGTGATTACAGCTATGTATGTATGCTACGAACAGAAGGAGAAACTCACAACAAATTGGAGTTAACTATGAGAAATCTGTGCTTACACTTAAGATTTTTTTTCGAAGCCAGAACAGGCTGATCGAATTTCTTAAAATTACAGCATAGAAAGGAGAAAAAACATGATCCTGATTAAATGTCAGTTCAAGGTGTCCAAGCCCTTCATCAGCATTGCTCTTTATCTGACAGAATCTCCCCCTGCCTCAATTTCTTTCCCAATAGTGATTTCCTTCTGGCTTGTTGGAATCCAATTTTCATCTAGCCTGTGATCCTTCTATGTTTCTGATGACAGTTTTCATTACCATAATGGACATCCATTTGGGGATTATATGCTGGACATAGGCATTTGCCCACAAAATACACACTGAATTATTCTGCTACTGACGTATATTTAATTCTGATCATTCTAATTCTCTTTCCAGTTTTATGCTGCCAATTTAATTTTTTATGACATGTAGTTTGATCGTAGAAAATAATACGAGTTTCAGTATATTTGTCACTTACTGTGTGTTGAAATTAGCATTATATTCCCATAATTTATTGCCTAGGGAACTTTTCTGGACAACTTTCTTTTGAAACATCAATAAGGATCTCAACAATTTGGCTAAAATTATTATGTAAGGTAATAATTTTCTTCTCCTTGTGTGTCTCTCCCTTCTCCCCATTTCACTGCCCCAATTTCCAATTTTAAAGACCTCAGGACACTTTTAGTACCCACTATATATCCAAACTGCTCTGTAAATCCTACCAAGTCCTTGGTTTCATAAACTACTTGGGTTTAATTAGCTTAATCATAATATGAGTGAGAACTAATGTTTGTTGATTTATAAATTTTATACCTTCTAAGTATCTCATGAATGTCAATGAAATGAAAAGGTATGAAATGCAACACTATTTACATAATGATTTTGAATTTGAAATAAGAATTTGGAAAAGTGCACAGTGCTTCAGAGCTTTTATCTACTTCTCTTTCTGTGTCCATGCTAGCAGTATATCCCAATATCATAGCTGTTATTTCAACCCATTAATTTACTTATGCCATATAATTGCCTTCTGCCCACCATTATCTATATTTTAAATCCTTGTATTCTTATATGATTGGCTAAATTGTCTTATTCATTCTTATGAGATCTGGATTTTTATATTTCCCTTTTTGGTGTTCTAGGCTTGCAGTTTGCCTACTGGCCAATGTTAAGATTGATTGTTCAATTTATTTCTTCCACCAAATAGGAACTCATCCAGCTGTCTTTATCACAGACTCAGAAAAAGAATTGACTGTATCACTTAAGTTTTTTACTCAGCTCTCCAAAATCCAAGCCAGTGCTCTCTTCATATATGTTTAAACTGCTTGTTTCCTACTGCATGTTTTAATCTATAAGGAACTGTTTTGCACCAGCTGGTTCATTATGATTCCTGTAAGAAAGGCACTTGGATTCCATAAAATATTGTTTAGAATGCCATTTGTTAACTTTGTTAACACTACAATTAATATAGTTATTATATATTATAACCATAGTTATCAGCTATAGTTAATGTTATAAAGAAAGAGAGGATGATAGAGATAGTCTTACGCCCCTTCAGATACTGGGCAGCCCAAGCTGTGAGGTGCTGAATGTCCCTCTGATCACGGCGTTGCATGCTGTGCAGATCTCACCCGTGCGAAAGGTACCCCATCTCTGTCTTCTGAGCTCTTACAAGATTTTCTTAAGAGGCAACGTAATGTCTACTGTGAAACAGAGAATATGTTATTGTGAGCACTTGTTGCCACACTTTTAGATAAATGCAAGGACACACAGGTGGTGTAATCACCGTACTGAGTGGGGGCTGCCTACAGGTTCCTCTGTTACTGTGGGTGGGCGAAGTTTGTCCTGCAGCCAAGGGATATGCACAGC
Source organism: Ibycter americanus (assembly GCA_035590275.1). NCBI lineage: Eukaryota > Metazoa > Chordata > Aves > Falconiformes > Falconidae > Ibycter > Ibycter americanus. The sequence continues at coordinate 87,936,639 of JAVJGI010000060.1, forward strand.
ACAGCACAGGCTTGATGGCACAGCTATACATGTAGCATAGAGTGGCGCAGGCATTCGCCTACTCAGGTTAATGGTTCTGTGGATCGTTAGCTCCTCAGTGTATGCTGATCAGGTTCATTACAAGCATCTACATGTATTTTAATTGGTTATTTACTTCATTCATTCACTGTACATACTCAAATGCCAGTCATTATCAGTAGCATATGTTCAGTCCATGCTGTATGTTTTTTGACGCCATACTTGAATGTTTCCTGATCTACATAATCTTATCATATGCTGCTGTAGGCGTGTCTTGGAGTACTGCAGGCATCCCACCTATTTCCTCAATAGCAAAGTACTAATCAGCTGTAGTCCTAAGAACATCACTTCAGCTGCCTACCTACAATAGCTAAGCTTCCTGCATTCTCAGTCTCAGCATTATAACTATTTGCCTGAGAGTTATGTAGGTACTGTTGTGAATCACAGAAGAGCAAAGCTTCGGCTCTGTACAATGAATGTTGTTACTCTAAGGTGTACGTTCAGTAGTCCCAGACATTTTATCTTTTTTTTCCCAGTAAATACCTTTTTTGCTATTTGCTAGTGTACTCCTGATGCATGTACTGCTAGTATAGATTTGGCTGTAGGTGAATTCATAGTGTATTTACCTTTTTATCTATTTTGGCAGTATTGGACAGAGACTCTAAAGATCTGTCACAAGTGTTGCAGCTTTCAGTTTCTGTACTTCATTGAAATTATTAGGGAGCAAGAGGGAAAGGTAGGCATACATATGTGAAGCCTCTGATGACCTTTGTAATCACAGTGAGCACACCCACATGTGTATGAAAGAGGACTATTGCCAAAGATATTGCTAAATTAAATAAAGTAGTGTTTAACAAGAGTTTACTAGACAATAATAATTAAAGTCAGATTTAGATTCATGTTACACTTCATGCTGACTGAAACCTGTTTTACAGTGTATTGAAGTACCTTTGTATTGTGCTACAACACCTGAGAGAGAAGGTGCCATTCACATACTTTGCAAAAGAGTTGACTTAGAATATCACTGGTCCAGCACAATGACAAAAGAATGTTAAATGGTTTTATTGATCATTTTCCTGCTCAAGGGAATCTTAAAAAATGTTATTACAATTATACTATATTTCAGTATGTGTTCTACTGCAGGGCTTAGCCATTCCATTTAGAAATTGCTTCCCTGCCTTTCAAAAACCTGACTTACACAGTCACAAAACTCAAACAGCACTGCATTTCTTTCTTAGGAGCTTTTAATAAAACACAGTAATGATTAATAATCAGTTGTGTAGTGGATTGGAACGTTCCTATCAGGTCCCAAAGATTAGACCTATTACATTTAGCAAGAACCTGGCTATGAACAAATACTCACATAGTAGATCAGCTGTATCTGGGACTATTTCAGATGTGATACTTCATATTCATAATTATTATTCACAACCTCTATAATTTTTTTGTAATTAGTAATGATTAGGAGAATAGTTATCATGTTTCTAGGCAATCCAAGTGTACTCACACATCAGCAGAGACTTGGTCAGGTATTAACAAAGTTGAAGAAAGATGGGAACAAACAGTGGAAACACCTTGGCAAGACAGTATTTCAGCCCAAAATGCACAGCCAGCCAACAGCACTAATTCTCTTGTGCTTTCTCACTATCCCTGTGGTGTCTTTACTTGCATTCCTCACCTGACTAAGATTTTTTGGCTCTTCTTCATGAAGATTCTGATAATCTCAAAGCCTGGCTGTTTTTACTGAATACCTGCTGTGCTTTACTGTCATGGTGTAAGGAGTCATGAAAGTCATTTTACACGTAATCACTACCTCTCACGGTACCCTGTAGATGACAGATTTCAAAGTAGTGAAAAGGAGATTTGATACATATGCAATCCTGGCCCTAAATCTCTATGGTCCTCTCTGGCCCTAACTAAGTGGAAAATACATAAAAGGAAAATAATCTGTTCTAATGGTCAGGTGATCCACCTGCTTGTATTACAGGTTACATACTGTTATGCCAAAATAGTCGTAGTCGTAGTTATAATCACTCTTTTAGGCACACTGTAACTAGTATCTACTTTCTGAGAAATAAGCGCATTTCTATATTAGTATCAACATTCATGTCAACATGTACCACTACTACTATATATATAAACAGTGACTTTTTTTTTTGAAACACTAGGTTGCTGTTATTGACCCGTGTGACCTACTGTATTTTTAGATACAAATATTAAATATATCACATGAATACATTCCATGTATGCATCAATAAAACCTAAGATGTTTTTTTTAAGCTAAGGTTTGGCTTGGGAAAACTGATTTATAACCACAGGAAAATAACTATTTTTTCAAGATAATGTACAGTATCAGAAGACCTCTGAGTTCTGTTTTTTGTACACATGTATTCATAATGAAGCAGGTATGGCAGTAAACTTATTTTCCTTTTTAACTTTAAAAAAGGAGAAAATTTGTCTCCCATGAATGAATCAAAAAAGCATTACTCTGTGAGTAATGTGGATGCATATGAGAACTTAGGGTGTCAGTTTATTTGGTCTGTTATGGAGAGTTAACCTTTAGAGACACAAGTTTCTTTGAATCATTCTTCAATGATTCTTTCAGCTAGAGGTGATCACTGATGGTTGAAGCTTTCTAATCAGTTTGAGAATCCTCTCTTCCATAAAAACCTCTCGCAATATTAGGAACAAACCCCAGTGATCCCTTTTTTGTTATTATTAAATGGTAATTATTTTGCCTCCATTTTTCCCTGTTCTAGTTTTTAAGTGAAACTGGAATTAAAAGGTGACTAAAATGAAAAGGAAAAAAAAAAGAGAGAGAGAGAAAAAAAATTTCATACATTTCTTCTCTCAATAAAAACTAAATGCATTGTAATTTCTGTGGTTATGTTATAGGTTACAACTAATTAGTTGAAACTTGGCCAAAAAAATTCAATAGATTTTTTCTGTTTTCATTCATTCTTGCAGAAATATCTATTTAATGGAAAATCAGTAGTATTTGCTATTTTCTTATTATTAGTTCTGTGTTATTCTATAATTTATCATATTTCTTTCACCCAGCCATGCAAAAGAAATAATACTCTGTGACAAGGGTTGCCAGTGTTTCAACATAAACAGTAAACAGTCCAAACGAACTGCTGATTATGAAGTCTATAGCAGAAAAATACCAGATCTGCTAAAAAGAAATTGGGATTGACTGGCAAATAATTTACCAACCAAGAAAAAGCTGTGTATCAGCTTGTTTTCTCTTACAAATAAGTCTATTTAGTCCTCATCCAGTGACATTTATTCATATATGGAGATTTAGCACTAGGCCTATTCGCTACTTAAATCCCCTGTAATATATCAGGTTTTGCTGATATATTCTGGGCTGAATTGCAGCCCGCTGTTGCTTAAACTGGATGAGTGATATTTCCAGTCGGATCATGAACAGAATTTTGGGAAAACTTACAAGAAAGTCTGTTCTAAAGATACGTTACTAGCTAGGTTTCAGTACACCTCACATATCTCCATTAAAATAGTTGCCTGTGAATCATGCTAGAATTATGATAACAAGCTAGGGACAGTTGGACAAGGTTCAGTGAGTTGCTGACTCCCCCTGAAGCCACACAATGCAGCCTTGCAGTACTGAAAACTGACCCTGAAGGCTGCCTCAGGGCTGCTTTGAGCAAAACACTATAGGCGTATCCACTAGAGTGTTTAAACAAATGAAAGCTGAATTACTTTGTTCTGAGAGTCATTTGTCATCCTATAATCATTGATCAATATAGAACTCACAATGGCAAATAATAACCTCCATGGTCCAAAACACAAATGAGTCTGAAATCTGTAACTTGAGATATTCTTTTTCTCTTCATCACACTAGGATATCTCCCTGAAAAATGGCACACTTTCAAGAGTTGCTGCTATGACTGAAAAATACCGTAGACAACCTTTGAAGATTTAATAAACTGAAAGCAAAGGTAGAAAGTGTGCTTGTATGAGAATTTACAGCACTGAAAGGTGTTATAACAGAGAATTTATTGTCTGACAATATGCAGGGAGAATAGTTTAGGTACTAAACACTCTGTACTAATGCAGTTACTGTTCAGTGTCTTTTTTTTTTTTTTGTCACATTGGAAATATATGTTTCCATTTTTGAATGAATACAGAAAAAACGGAGATTGGTTTTTGAAATATTTATATTTTAACTTTGTAGCCAAAGTCCTTTCTAATGAAATCTTTTAGTAATTATCATTTGTCAAAGAATCTGAAGCAGAAACCCTTCCTTTCCATAGGGAGGAGATGATATTAATTTCTATATTAGGGGCAGCATTAGGCTAAAAGCATAGGTATTACTTTTCATTCACTAATGTTCTTTCCACATCAATGTCATTTACTAACACCAGTTTCCCTCCAAGGGAGACAGTACTAGTTTGTGGTAGAGTTGAATGCAATTTAGTTTCTGTAATGTCTGTTTAACATAAGCTCTTTTGGTATTCCCTTCTGTTTCCTCTCCCATCCCTCCATCTCTTTTCAATTCCTATTCCTTCTTTTCTTCAGACCATTTTTTTCATTTGATTCTTTTGCTCTGCTTCTTGTTTTGTACTAAGAAATCACATATTTCTCCTTAGTTTTCCTTCTTTATTTTGTTTCTTCACTTTACAGGTTCCTTGATTCAACTTTGGTGACAGTTTTCATGACAACAGTATATGCAGTCTTGCCATAACTTCATGTCTTTCTTCAGCGTAGAGACCTGGCAGTTCTTCCAGTTACTGGAAATGTAGTCTTCACTAATCATTGCTGTTCCTCTGAGTTCAGTCATCACCTCTAGCTGTCTGGCCTTTATATGTTTAGCTTTAAATTTTGGCAACATAAGACAAAAACAACAAAGCAAAACAAACTAAAGCAGAACAAAACAAAACAAAGTAAAAAAAACAAAACCACACCTTCTCTGTACCAGATTTCTCTGGAGGTTTCAGTGTAGAAAATGACTCCAACTTTCACTGTAAAGTGAAATTTGAGTTACCTTAGTAGATTGCACGTAAAAAGTTAGTTTTCTCACCTGAGTCTGGAATGTGATCCTTTGCTTACTTATCCTTTGTCTTTGCTATGATGAAGTAAACATCAGCTCAAAATCTGTTTCCCAAAAAAGGAACAGATTCAAAACATTTAAAACCAGTTCAAACCATACAACCTAAGAACACCAAATATGTCCTATCAAAAGGAATTTTGTTTCAAAATCAGTCTAAAATGGACAACAATAGTACACAGGTTTTAATTAACAGCTCTTTTCCTCATTACTTTTGAGATGGACTATGAGTTAACTGTTTGATTATCTGGGACCCACAGCCTGCATATCAGTTTATAAAATAAATAGTTTATGATAAAATTGCTTTTAGTATATGATTTAAGAATCCTTCAAGGGATGCCCAAGAATTCTGGTGAAGTATACCAAAAACAATCTCTATAACCTTATTTGTCTCCTGTATTTCAGAGGTCATGCATGGATAGATACACTTCCAATACTATATAACTAGAGAAGAAACAGCAGAAATACATTAGCTATTTTGTCTAAAGCTGTTGTTTCTTGAAGTCAAAGAAATCATGTGATTATGAGAACAAATAATTTCTATTATTTGCTTAGGGTTTTTAAATGAAACCTTAATCAATTCTGCATTTGGAAAAAAAAATTCTACCATTTGCAGCACCTTTTATCAAAAGAAAAACAATTTGCTTTTGGCGGTTGGTTTGCATGCAACACGTTCTAAAATTTAAAGAGCCCTAACTATTTTGAAAACAAGATACACTTGGTGTTTTAGTTCAGCAACAAAATTTTAAGCACATCAGGCATGGAAGCTGACACTTAGAAGTACTCTAACAGAGTATTAGTTTTTCAGATATTTCTTCTTTGTCTATCCAGAAATGCTGTCACAGTTGACTTCTTAGAATTTTCTGCACTTGTAATTCATTTCTAGAATTACTTTAGATGATCTGGAGCTGGTGCTTGGTAGAGATAGCAAATGGTAAAGGAGCATTAATCATATACCTATAGGAATGATCTGGTTATCCATATAGTGTTCAGACTATCTGTATTGCCTCTGTAAGGAAGTTGTAATGCTTCAGAGAACAAGATTAAAAACTGATACAGTACAACTAACCACAATTTTTCCTCCAGTAATGAGAAACAAGACAATGTCTTGCTATTATGATGCTTGAGTGACTTGGTGTAGTGTTTGAAGAAAGTGACCTCTGGAAAGTTATTAATACTTCTTTTTTTCCCTAAATAAATAAATAGATAGATAGATAAATTAAATAAAATAAAATAAAAAAGTTAAATTGATGCATTGGATTCGTCAGTAGGCATTAGAGTGGCAAATGCTAGAAAGTGAAAAACACTGCTGGACTCTACATCTTTAGAGACACACACCAACACACACACTATGTGTTTCTTAAGTACACTATGTAGTCTAAGGAAGACTGGTGAATAACATGAGTTGCTAAAAAAAAGTAAGAAAGAATTTTGAAAGACTAGAAAACAATTCCATTTAATACAAAATCGGATCCTATCTGGAGCTTGCAAATGTTGGAAAGAAATACAAATATGTGTCACTGCCAATTTGCCTCGCCCGTGTTAGTAACTTGGAGAAAGATCCAGTCAGAACTCTAATATATGTGAGACAATGCAGGTCTTGGTTATTAAAAAAACAGAAAAACCAAAAACAACCACCAGAAGTAGAAAAGGGAATTAGTGAACATAAACATGTGTGCCTCAGTGGGTGACTGGAGAAGCAGATCTTTTGTTGTTGCTCATGTTATATGATTCTCAGCTCTGATGCTAACATTCTGTTACTAATGTTACTTATTTTCTCTGACCTGAAATACTTCATTGTTATATGTAGAAAATACTACTAATCAGATTATACTTTGCATATAATAAATATAATAATGACTGTTGTGGGAAGTGCCTTCGGATAATCAAGTGAAGAAAAGATTGTGTACAGTAAACACGATTCTTACATTAAAGACTTTCTCGAGTTCCTTCTTTATCTTTGATGAATTCAAAATAATATGAACTAAGAGAAATGTAAATAGGGCTCTGCTAAAAACAACAAAAGCAGTCTTTTGCTACTCCCAATCAATGAAAAGTCACTGATGTAAAAATAATGATTTTAATTGAAAAAGACGAAAGAAAGACGTTAACTAAAATGAAAAACAAAGTATCTAAAAGTGAGATGCGCAGTTCGAGAGAGAAAAAAAAAATTTAACCTAAACATTAAAGACCAACTTTTCAAAACATAGTGTCAGCGTAAACAAGACAGAATGTGTATTTTTCAGAATATAATTATTTGTTCATCTACTTTTTTGCATAAACAATGATGCATGCAATGGTAGAATATGCAAAGGCAAAAAATTATTTGTGCCTAGGGATGCCAATTTAAATTACACTATTTACGTACACACTGAAACAGTGTTGGACAAAGCAGTGCCTCCCCTTTGGTAGGTGCCAGTGAAATGGTGAAACAGTGAATGTTTTGGAAATCTAATTAGAAAATTACTTTGACAAAAAAGATTTAGAGTACCTATCTGGACACGAATATGGTCAGATGTCTTTTTCTGATCCTGATCTTCTTTATTTTTAAATGGGTGTTATGTGTTACCTGGAAAGCTGGAACATTGTTCTGTGTTTATCCTACCCTACATCAATATGCAAATTCAATAACCACTTTGTTACAATTAGTAAGCCTGATTTTCAGTTTATAAATACACATGCAATGCTAGGAATTGTTTCAAAAATCTTCCAGAAATGCAGTGTTTCTCTTTCAGGAAGACTATCAGGTGACTATACAGAAAAAAGGGAGAAAGCCTCTGTTGTATGTGCACGGTAATCACTGCTTCCTAGGCAGGGAGTTCAGGGTGAAGCAGTATGTATTTCTGAATTTCCTTCATCAAACTTCTACAAAGCCTTAACAGATGTGTTTGTAATTAGCTGGAGTTAAAGAGTGAGCAGAATAATATTAATGGAGGATGTAAATTAAAATCTCCAGAAGTTCCTTTTAGTACAGTTATACTGTTCAAGCCTAAGTAGATGCTTTGGTGTATAGCAGCAGTCTTACTGAAAATTAAGAAAACGTGCACCTTAAACATGTGCTAACATACCTTTTGTATACTTGTAAAGTGTGTTGATATAAACTAAATTATGCTTTATATAACAATAGAAGTGACAATCAGCTGGTGGATGGGGTGGGCAGAAGGAATAACTGTACTTTAACATTTTTGACTGCTACTATTAACCAGAAAAAAGTGTCAGCTCTTCCATTTTTCTGAAAAAATATGAAAACTGATGGCTGGAAGTAAGTGGAAATAGAAATGTTTTAAAATCTTTTACATACTATATCATAGTTTCTGTTTCCAGGGAAACCGCTTTATATTTGCTCACAACAGTTCCACCATTAGGAGAGCAGCTGCCAGTGAGGTTGGGTATTAAGGATGGCATCAGGGTGAACTGAGGGAGAAAGAAGCAAATAATTAAGACTGAAAATGTATACAATATTGAAAATAGTATACTGTGTATATTTATGGAAAGAGGTGATTTTGGACTACTTTTATCCCAGCTTTCATCTTCATGAGACTATTTCTGTATGCTGGCTATCTTTGAAGTATGACACACTGTGTACTGTTGTAGAAAAATAAATAATATCAATATTAAGGCAAAATATGGCTCATTTGGCTGAAGCAAATACTGAAGAGTTCCCTTAGGCTGTCATAAAAACTGGCACAAACAGTATATTCATGATAACTGGATGAATTTAAGAAGGATTTTCTTTGATTGCAATAACTCATGTCTCTCTTCACTTGGAATAGTTATTCTTCATGCATCAATAATGAATGAACAGAAAAAGAAATAATAATGGTGATGGAAATTCTTGCCAGCTCCTGGTGTTTTTTCATATCTTTAGAATTTCTCCATACTAACAACTGTACCAAATCAGTGAGATCAATCTTACAAGATGACCTTCCACAAAATGGTATTATGGAGATGTTATTATGCAGCCAAACATTTAATATTTGTCATTTATAAGTTAATCTTGGAAGTGATATGTTTCCAGGCATTAGAATCAAAGCTTTTGAAAAAAAGCCAGACTTACCTTCATGTCAAAAATATAGAAAGAAACAGATATACATGAAGGGTAGAGGATAGGTGATATAGGATGGGATGAGTTGGGAGATGTGGAAGGAGAAAAAAATGGAAATAGAGAAACTATTCCCCTATTTCTTTCTGTTAAAAGTAGAGGAAAGCTCAGCTTCCTTCATGCACTAATTGCTGTAACAGGAGCTCCCCCTTCCTATTTTGATTTTTCTCTGGTTTGTTTGTTTCTGTGTTTGCTTTTGGTTTGGTTTTTTATGTTTGTGTGTTGGTGGGCAGATGGTTTTTTTTTAAAATTAAGTGGATGACTACAAGTGGAATGATTCCAGTTTTTAGTAATATGGATACTCTTCGCTGTGATTTCCATATGGGTGACTGAGCTAGCTTCAGTTTGACTATATATAGTCAAAGTAGCTTGGCTTCATCCTTCTGTGAAAGGAACTCATTCAGATTCACAGTATGTTTTGGAATCATTTGGGCTATACTGATAATATCCTAAATAGTATCAGTTAAGTAAAGTAATGTTAGGAAATTTAAATTAGACTGTCTTATCATATGGGTCTCTTGTTCAGCATTTCCCTATCCTTGAAATGTAAGGAATTGGTAACACATTAAACATCCAGTATACATCCATAATTTCTATGGTTTTGGGTTTTCTGTTTGTTTGTCTTGAGCTAATACTGTCAATGGACACTCGGTTCTTCTGAACAACTCTGACTGAATACATTTTAACCACACAGTGGGGCAACTTTATATCAGATCTCAAGACAGAACAAAACTTTGAGGGAGGAAGAGATATAAAGGAAGTATTTCTTCACACAACTTCTGAGAATATAATAATTATTTGTCAAAATTCAAATGTTTAAAGTTTATATAGTTTCAGAAAGAGCTGAACATATTGATAGACAAAAATCCATCAAAGGCTTCTAGAAGAACTTTAGCTGAGGTATGTACACTGCATCATCAGCTGTTGGAGTCTTGGCAAGTATTCTGGGAAAGTATCACTGTATGTTTTACTTATATTCATAACTACATATTCACTAATAGCTGCACTGAAGGCAGGATGCTGGACAATAAATATACTCTTTTTGTCATTACAAACTTTTATATACTCTTCTGTGTTCATGTATGCTTTCTTATGATAAACTTATGTATGTGCTTTGAACCATGTAAAGCAGAACAAGCTTCTGCTGGAGACTGCTCATAGTGACAGAGCATGGGATTACACAGGAGAGACGTTTGATATCTGACCCTTCTGTTCTAGGACCTCATACCCTATATAGAGCTGATTAGTGTACAGGCAGATTGTTTCTGGAATACATGGCTCTGGAATGAAGGACTGGAGCATCCTGTTGGTAGCATGGGATTTGCGGATGTCATGGGGAGGGAGCACTGGAAATGAATCTGTATGCTTCTGAGGAGGAAAAAAAAAACCCAACCAAAAACCCATTTGTTCCAAATATGAACATTTTGGCTTACTAGCCTATTCAAGATTGGAAGGTATTATAAATCACACCCTCTCTCCCTGGCAGGGGAAAGTCAGGAGACAATGACTGTGCTTTTTCTACATTATGTACAACACCGCTTCAGGGATTTGTTCAGAAAATCATATGCACTTCCTTGGTGATGGTTTAGACAAATATCTCAAATTGACTAATAGGACATTAGGAAATGAATATTTTGAACATTTTGGGCCTGTGATATAATACTTCAAATGGACAA
>JAVJGI010000060.1:87953629-87984817 GCA_035590275.1 Ibycter americanus
GAACAACCTGCTTCACCATGGTCTTCTCCATTAGCTGCAGAGGAACCTCACACCTACTTCCCTCCTTCCTCACTGACCTTGGAATCTGCATGGGTTTTTTACTCACATTTTTATCACTCTTCTCTCTTAAAGCTGCTGCACAGCATTTTTTAACCCTTTCTTAAATACATTTTCACAGAGACACCACCAGCTTGTCTGATGGGCTCAGCTGTGCCCAGCAGTGGATCTGTGTGAACTGGCTGGAACCGTCTGCATCTGGCATGGTGCAGCCTCTTTTCACAGAGGCCACCCCTGTAGCATCCCTCCTAACATAAACTCGGCATGTAAACCCAATTCATCTAGACGTGTCTAGAGAGTGATTTATGCCATTCCAGGACAAGCCTTGGCGACAATTTTAAAAAGTTGAGACACAGACAGGGCTGAGTTGAACAAAGAGGAGTAGTTTAGCAGCTTACCTCAGAGTGATCAGGTGTTAAATGACGGCATCTTGATTCTGAATTAATCTTGGGATTGTTTGATCCTCGTGAGACTGATAGCTCCATGGATAATTCAAATGGCACACTCAAAAGTAATCTTGAAGAGATTGGGTTTTGGTTAAACTTGATTAGCGAACTCATATCTTTTCTTAGTTTTCCAACAAATCAAGTTTTTCACTTAGTTCTGCTTTACCTTACTTATTTTTCCTAAATACAAAATACAAAGTAAAACTCAAGAAGCTTGGATCTCCACTTGTATAGAATACTTTAAAAATGCTTTCAGAAGGCTCTATAAAGCAAGTTCACCAACTACATACTTCCATAGAGTTATGGTTTAAAGAAAGTTTTAGAATTTGTTTTGTATTCGGAAACTCTACAGTGACTGATGCTGTTGCAGCACTTTGGTAAGCCAGCGTATTAGTCATAATGGAAAACTACTATCACAAATAGCACATTGTCAGATCAGGGAAATACAGCGTAGTGGAGTTATACAGAAACTTTCATACATAACTGATCAAAGAGAGACCTTTCTCTACTTTCATTCTGTTTCTTTTAAATTGCATGTTTTTGAGCAATAGATGGGTGAGTCTTTATCAATGTTCTCCTGGACTTTTTCCAGAAGTTCAGACCAGTCTGGGAGCTAGCAGAGTCATTTAATCAAACCTTAAGACCCTGAAAATAAAAAGAATATTTTCTCAAAATTTTATAAAAGAGGCCAGGCTCTGTCAAGTATTATAACTATTGTAAGATTTTAAAGATAGGCATAAAGTTTTTATTATATTTTGCTCAGAAAAAAAAATATGCAGCTAGAAAAACAGAAGATTCAAGCTATTGCCTTATATAATACCACGTTCAAGATGTTTAGGGGAATGATGCCTTTTGGAGGAGCTTCTGTTGAAACTGTTTTCAGATGCTGAGAGAAAGAGAAGCATTTATTCAGCCATAAGGAATCTGGTCTTTAAAAAGGACTTGAAGATTAGGTTCCAAATGTTATTTACTGCCAAATGCACTGTTAAACACACTGAAGGATATTTATGAGCAGCACTGCATTTCTGGTTTTACAGTATTTTTCTATGCTGTAAACTTTAAGAATAAAATCTTCAGTTTGCTTTGAAAGCATTCCCTAAGTAAATGGCATACAGAGGTCAAAGTGTATTCTAAAAATACAGTAGACCCTATGTTATTTATCAATATATTGGTAATACAGGCTTATGTTCTTATCATCTCAAAATATGTAGGAAAAAGAACAATTCTACTTTAAAACTTTTATTTTTGCCTTTATCCTCCCATTTCAATCGAAGCAAAAAGTGGAAAATGAAAAATTGTTTAGAGAATGGGGTTTTTATTTAAGTAAAATCAAATCACACAGTTATATTGCTCTTGGAATTTTTTATTAATTCTACTGTTACAATTTTATTATCCTTTTCTGTTAACAAAAGAATGTTTTTAATTGGGGAAAAAAATAAAAATAAATTAAAAAATTGAACACTTTTTGTGGTAAGCCACTGGGGCTGCAAGGCATCTTGTAACTTGTAAATTCGAACGTGGTAATGATGGTATTATATGAAAACCATTATGATATGTTCAGAAAAACCAACAAACAAAAAAACCCTGCTGAAATGTCCCTTTATGACATCTGTCCATGCTCATACATTTTTTTATAGTTTAATGCTCTTTGTTTAGCTTTCTCATTGCTTATTCCCATCTACATTTCAAGGTCCATGTCAGAGAGACCTTGACAGGTAATTCTGCATAGAAAATCCCAGAGATTCACATGACGTCAAATGATATACTGAAAGAAATGTTTCAAAATGACTAGCCTCCTTTTACTACCTTTTTTTTTTCCTAATAAAACAATCTATTATTTAATCCTGACAGACTCTTGTAATTCACCCTTTCCCTAACTTGAGACAAAAAGGCCACACTGACAGCCCTGATGATTCAGCATCATATCTTCTAATGGCATCCTTTTATGCATCTCTTTCCACAGACTGAATGTTGCTCCATAATTTCTCTGCTTTTTCTACTAGCATATAGCAGTTTTACAGCAAAATTACTACTAATAATAATAGGTGAAATATCAGTTTTAACCTTGATGGTAAAATTCTCATTGACTTCAGTGTGGTAAAATGTCTCTCACAGCTGGCTTTCTTAGAAACATTTTGAGACACATACATTGACATTTCAACTCCTCTTCCTACAGAAAACACAAGCATTATTTCTTTAATCTTTTAGGTTTTATCTTCAAAAATTTCCAGTTATTTTGTAATAAAACAGTCCTTTGACAGAGACAGAGACTTGGATGAAATAGGAATAGATTCATTGATCATTCTTTATAAATATATAACAGTTAAGAGTATTTTTGTTCACATACAGTGAAAGACAAAGCATTCTAATACCCCTTTCTTTGTATTTGAACCTTTAAAGAGTGGATTTTAATAAACATAAACATAAACATAAACATAAACATAAACAAAAGGCTTTCAAAAATAAACCCCCACTTTCGCTATCAAAATAATCAAGTTAAAATGAAAAGTACGATTATTTCTCCTGCTTTAATGAAAAATAGTAAATGCAGTCATAGTGGGTTAAATTTGTGGTGTGTAAACTGAGCTTATATTTTCAGCAAACCAAAAATATTGGTGATATATTTCCTGAAAGAGAACATAATTAATAACCACATCATTACTACATACAATGAAATGCAGCATAGTTGACACAAAATAATGCATTGTGTTTGAGAAATATGGTTAAGTCATTATTCCACTAATGTAGAAAGGATAAGATTTAATAACAGAAATCAACTTTGGTTAACAGGTTGTAAATTTACTTGTAAATTATGAAAGTCTCCCTACTGAAATTTAATTCTCAAATATTTGGATGTACCTAGAGTTATCAATGATTTTTTCTCCATAATGTTTTTTTATGTTAGGTAAGTTTTTTCGCTGTTTCAGAATGACTTGACATTGCACTACTTTGATTTTTGAGATAATGCTTAAATTCTTTATACATGAAGCACATTAGCAGTTTGCTTTATATCTTGGCACCGCTCCACCCCACAATGTGAAAACTTATATGTGGCCAAGGAAAGAGCAATGCTTTTGTTTAAACTTTTCCTGCTATCTACAGTGAGCCACACAGGTGCTAAACATGACCATATTACTTTATCAGTCTCCTTTTGTTGCTGGTAAATATATAGTTTAAAATAAAATGTGTTTTCTTGTACTCCGACATGTTGACTGGGAACTAGCCCTCCACATGCTCTGATAACATGAAACAGCTTGAATATTGCTCAGTGAACAGAATTTCTCAAAACACTTTAGAAAAATAATCATCAAATCAGTATTTTTGGCTCCATTAAGGGGAGGAAAAAGAAAAAAAAAATTTTTCTTTCCATATGCAAAGTGATACTCACAATTTCAAATTTGACTCTATTCCCTTTTTTTAAGGAATCCAGTTCATTTTAAAAGCCAGCCATACAGTGATGGAAATAGAGGAAAACTGCAGCCATTAAGCACAGACAGGAAATACGTGCACCAGCTTCAACATGAAATTTAAATCCAAACTGCTACAAACTAGGTCTGGGTTTTCGTGTTAATTGTTCACATGCCCTCAATACAAATTATTCACACTAATGTGCTGCATTAGCCTAGCCTGCCACTTCTACAATTTCGTTGTTGTTGTTGTTGTTTTGTTAATGCCATCTCATTTTGTGTCCATTGTGGGAATTTAGGTAAGCTGCTTTAGTTGTAAGAAAGTTCTGAGCATAACATTTAAGGCTGCTGCAGCAGTTTCATGGATCATTAACAATTTGCTAATATTGTTTTAGCTTGCAAATTAGTGCAGCTTAGTGACTAAGGAAAGGTTCCATAGCTGTCATCAATCAGACTAAAATTCTTCATGCATGAGATGAAAAAAAAATTTAGCCTTTGAGGCTCAGACAGCAATTACTGTAACAAAGAAAAAAGAGGAAGAAAAAAAGTGGGGGGTGGGGGGAGGAGTGGAGGGGAGAAAGCAAGCTATATAAAATGCTGTTAGGAATTCTACTAAATTTATTTCTTGTTGCACTAGAAAAAAAATAACACATGCTGTGTAACCATGCCTTTGCTTCCTGCTACATTAATGAAGTGAAAAACAGTAGAGGGAAAAAAAGAGAACCTTTCCTAGGAAATGCTAAGAGTTTAGCAAATAAAGAAAGAAAAAACCAAAAACCAAAATCAAAACAAACCCAAACCCAAAGCCTGAGAGTTTAGAAATCTATTTCCTTCAGCCGTCTGCCCACTCTTTGCATTTGCTCTTCTTGAACGTTTGAGTAACTGAGTTCTATCTACACAGATCCTCACAGAAACCAAATCCTTAGCTTCTATGCTCTAGTACTCACAGATAGCAAATTCTAAACACTGTGTACACACATCTTCATGGAACAGGAAAATGTCAGGCTTCTCAGATTCTCTTGGCAGAGACCAATGGCAGTACAGTTAGGAAGGCAAGAAGCAGTTCATGGAGACCACTCAACAACTAAGTGCAGACTTAGTTATCACTGAATTTCTTCAGAGCAACTAGGAGTTTCAGTCCACACAGCTGAACATACAGCTCTCAATGGGGTTTCCTGGCCTGCCTGTCCAGCAGAGCAGAGGGCAACAAGGACAGATGCATTACAGAGAGCGGCAAGGCAGAAACTCTAGTGAGTTATGCTACTCTGCTAGCATAAGCTAGTGTGTGATGGGTGTCTTCAGCTTCACTTACACCAGCAAAAAAATAGATTTCTCATCAGGTTGGTTTTCATTTTGTTTTTAACCAAGCCCTCTCACTGCAGTATATTTTTCTCTCATCCATCATCTTTAAATTCATTCAAACTCTCTTTTCCTGCTGTCTTCTCCACACGCCTCCTTGCACCCTTTTCCAGTTTCACACTTTCACAAAATTTCCTATCAAATCTTCCCTTTTCCCATTGTTCTCCTCTGTCACTTCTGGTATCTGTCTTGATCCCATCTACCTTGTTGTAGTTCTACAGTCCTCTCTTTCAAATATCTCACTTTTTGACAGAAGCTCATAAACTCTATCCATCTGTATACAAACTGCATTAAAGAAACAGAGAAAGTACAATATAGAATGACAAAAATATCATTGTGATGATACCTTTTGCCTTCTTCAAACTGCATACTTATCTTTGAATCAGGGATTGCACATGTTGTTTTTCACTTGTCAACCAGAAATGCATGCCGAAAAGGGCATGTGCCTGTACGACAGTGAGTGCAGTTCTCACCCGTGTTTAGCTTAAAACCCTGGTGTCTCTGGCAGAGAGGTAGGGCATTAATCTGAGAACAGGCATCATGGTAGTGTCATCATATTTGGTAAAGCTCTGAAGGCCACTGGAAAGGAAGGCCTAAATTTTCAAATTCATCAAAATGCTTTTCAGGATCATAGTCTGTGATCTTTATGTTTAGGGAGAGATGGAACTTAAGTGTCAGACATATCTATAAGACTCCATAAACAATCCATAACTCAGTATTAGTAATCAAGATCACACAAA
Source organism: Ibycter americanus (assembly GCA_035590275.1). Lineage (NCBI taxonomy): Eukaryota > Metazoa > Chordata > Aves > Falconiformes > Falconidae > Ibycter > Ibycter americanus. Next base: position 87,959,639 of record JAVJGI010000060.1, read on the forward strand.
CACATGGGAAACATTGAGGCAGAACACTATTTTATCACTATACCACAAGCTAGAATCTTAAGACAATCAATATTTTTTTTTAAAAACACAACAGTATAACCAAAAATAAAAAAGTTTTAAAATATCCTTTTTTAAGGGCAGTTTGCATGGCAGGAAGGTGTGCAGGAAGGGCACACAGGAAGGGCACTGAAGCCCTGCCAGCCTGGCCAGAGACCCATGGTACCCACCTGGCAGAAAGCCATGGCCTCTCTCAGCTCAGCACCCACCACAACGGATGCAGCTGCCCAACAGAGCTCTGGTGGGAACACGCTGCCACCCAGGTGTCGGGCTGCAGGTGGTGGCCTTGATTAACCTCATCTCCTTCGATGACAAGGTGACCAACTTTGTGGATGAGGGAAAGGCTGTGGATGTTGTCTACCTACACTTAGCAAAGCCTTTGACAGCATTTCACACAGCATTCTCCTGGAGAAACTGGCTGCTCATGGCTTGGACAGCTGCACTCTGTGCTGGGTAAAAAGCTGGCTGGATGGCTGAGCCTATGGAGTAGTGGTGAATGGAGTTACATGCAGCTGGTGGCCCATCACAAATGGTGTTCCCCAGGGCTCAGTGCTGGGGCCAGCCCTCTTTAATATTTTCATCAATGATCTAGATGAGGGGATCGAGTGCACCCTCAGCAAATTTGCAGATGACACCAAGTTGGGTGGGAATGTCAATCCGCTGGAGGGCAGGAGGCTCTGCAGAGGGATCTGGACAGGCTGGATCAATGGGCCAAGGCCAGTTGCAGCAGGTTCAACAAGGCTCCGTGCTGGGTCCTGCGCTTGGGTCACACCAACCCCATGCAGCGCTACAGCCTTGGGGAAGAGTGGCTGGAAAGCTCCTCTGCAGAAAAGGACCTGGGGCTGTTGGTCAACAGCCGGCTGAACATGAGCCAGCAGTGTGCCCAGGTGGCCAAGAAGGCCAGCAACACCCTGGCTTGTATCAGAAATAGTGTGGCCAGCAAGACTAGGGAAGTGATTGTCCCCCTGTACTTGGCACTGGTGAGGCTGCACCTCGAGTACTGTGTTCACTTTTGGGCCCCTCACTACAAGAAAGACATTGAGGTGCTGGAGTGTGTCCAGAGAAGGGCAACGAAGCTGGTGAAGGGTCTGGAGCACAAGTCTGATGAGGAGTGGCTGAGGCAACTGGGTTGTTTAGTCTGGAGAAAAAGAGGCTCAGGGGGGACCTTATTACTCTCTACAGCTACCTGAAAGGAGTTTGTAGTGAGGTAGGTATTGGTCTCCTCTCCCAAGGAAGAAGTGATAGGACAAGAGGAAATGGCCTCAAGTTGCACTAGGGGAGGTTTAGATTGGGTATTAGGAAACATTTTTTCCCTGAAAGGGTTGTCAAACATTAGGATAGGCTGCCCAGGGAAGTGGCTGAGTCACCATCCCTGAAGGTATTTAAAAAATGTGTAGATATAGTGCTTAGGGAGACCGTTTAGTGGTGTAATTGCCAGTGCTAGGTTAATGGTTGAACTTGATGATCTTAAAAGTCTTTTCCAACCTAAATGATTCTATGATTTTGTGATTCTAATGTTTCTTTTTAGGCCTATGTTTACAAGATATTGAATCATTCCACTTTTTCCTGCCTTCTAAAAAAGTTCTGTTTTCTTTTTGAAGTGTCTCAGATGGGTTATCTTTCTGAGGAACAAAAATCATATAATATAATTTATGTGATGAACCAAAACTCACAGCAATTTTTTTATTGGACAATTGCAAACTTGTTACAGTCAATCAGTACAGTAAGAAGCCAGAGGCAAAGAAATAGACAATCAAGGTTTGTGAACAAGAAACAAAAGGTTTGATAAGTTATTTGATAGCAATGATTTGCTTAGCTTTGTTTTAAGTTATTAGTTAATTTCCTAAGGTAGATTTATCAGACAGAAAAATATTATTAACTATTATTATAACAAGTTTTTCTGTCACTGTCATTTCTTCAAAAGACATATTTTAAAATGATAAAAAAAATTACCATCTCTGGTTTCAAATTAAGGTTAACTTCGTGTGAAAGGAACAATCTGCTAATTAAGTAGTGCCATCAAAGTGCATAGTTATCTGTTACATCTGTGTGAAATAATGCTGGTTAATACATGGAGTTAGAATCTTATGTTCGTTTTAAGTCTTATGCTGAAGACTACTCCCAGCTGACTTGATGGTACACAACATAATCACAGCTGTCATGCCACGACTGGCAGAAGTGAAACTGGATAGATCTTCATCTTTGTACCAAAAGTTTGCAGTACCAAGAAAATTGGTGAGTTAACTGAAATAAGGGTCATGATTTCAAGCATTTTTTTTTAAATTCTCTGAGTGATGAATTTTGAACTTGCTAACAACAAAAAAATATAAAATACTGGCACTTATTGAGGCAGTGAGGAGCAATATATAAAATAATGTTTCAATAAAGATTATAACTGTTTTTTAACATTGTCGTTTTGAAGACAGTCATATGCAAAAGAGCTGTGAAATCAGGTGATTGCATTTTGACATTTCATCTTGATTGCAGTAAAAAATTACAGTATAAACAAGAATATTACTATGTCAAAATTTATTTAATCATATTCTACATTTCAGAAAGTCTCAAGCTGTACATAGATAACATATATTTTCTTGGTATGTTAAGTGTTATTCACAATTCTGGTAGTGTAAGCCATATATATATATATGACATTTATAATCAAATTATCTAACAGAACAGTTATTAGAGCTAGATTTATTTTATACCCCTACTGTATCTGAACAACTTAATGCAATCCATCAATGAAAAAAAGTAGTAATTTATTACTGTTTCTTTCCATTATTAAGATGTTTTTTATTAGCTTGACAAAATGAATTGAGAGTCCTTTTTTTTCAGACTCTGCTTTCATTTAAAACTTAATTTAGGAATATCATATATCTGAAATTAAAAATAAAAAATAGTAACAACTTCAAAAAAAAAGGACAAAGAGAAAGAATTCTCTTTAAATACTTTTGAGAGTGCCTTTTACTTGTTGTATTTACTAATGTAATAAATCTGTTGTTCTGTTTTACCTGACAAGAACATGGTATATGTTCTAGTGAAATAATTTATTTTGTAGTCAGCATATCTATTATGGGGTGTAAATCTTTGCTCTCAATAAGTAAATAACCCATATGTATGCATTTAGTTCAAGGGAGACAAAAAAAGGAAAAAAAAACATGAAGTTCTTTAAATATAAATACAATTACACAAACTAAACAAATCATAAAAATGTATTATAAAAATACAATCATAAAAAGACAGATTACCCAGTTAATATTTCAGAAAATGATTCGTCAGACATTTAATTCAATGCGTGTTGATGATAACATCTAAAATGGTAACCAGTAAAGGCGTTTTAATTTTATCTCTTGGTTGTACAATTTGTCTTTATCTATTGTCAAACAGAGTATTTGCTTATTCATTCCTTTTTCTATGCCTACTTAAAAAGATGCCATTCACACCTAAATTTCTTTGGAATCATGAAACCATGGAAAAGATTCCATTCAAATCTAAACTTCCAGCATAGCAGCCATAGTGAGAACTGCTGAATTAAAAAAGAAAAAAACCAACCCTCTCCACCTAAAGTAAGCTAACTTTTCTCTATGCCACGCAGAATGAAAACTGCATAGAAAATGATAATGCTTTTAATACATTATCTCCTTATGGGTAAGCAATTAAGGATGATTTTCATGGAGCAGGCTAAATAAACTGTCTAGAATTTATGTGGAACAAACACTTCATAAGTAGTCTTTAAGTATTACTCTGGTGTATTTAGGTCTTCTAAAGAAGTGTAATGATAAAATTAAAGAAGATAAGAAGATTTGCTCTCTTGAAAATACTAGTGAAAAGACAGAGTTTTCTAAGAGGAATTGATGCTGTTTATAAATCAACTCTTACTTAAATTTTTTACTATTAATGGAAAAATCTGCCTGTTCTCGGGGCTGCATGAATTAGTCATAAACGTCAGTAGCCTGAATGTACCGGCCAAAATGGTGATCTAATCAGTGTCATAAGGCAAGGAAATTCTTGCCATTACACCCATCCAAAACTCTACTGTTTCTTTAACTGTGCTAGAACTTAATGCTTTCTGCTTTCAGCTGCAAACATTAAAAGCAAACACCAAGTAAAATTCCAATATAAAATCTATATTATACCAATAAAAAATATTTCATTAAATTACTCATATCATCTGAAACTCACTGTAGTCCTGTAGCAACAATATTCACTAGATCATAATTTATTTAAAAATAATTCACTAAAGACTGTACACTCACAAAAATACTATCAACTGTAAGGAGTGTAGGCAATGTCTTTGCTGGATGTACAACTCTCTTTCCAAAAAGCTGGAATTATTTGTAGTTAATTCCTCATTATTCTTTTCTATGCATAATGTGGATGGAACTATATTGCCTGTTGGCTAGGAATTGTACTATTTTTAACACTGAATAAACTCAGCCTACGTATTGTCAAAGGACAGATAAATCTCATTAAAGACTGTAAACAAGTAAAAATCACAACCAAAGCAAAATATGCTGTCAAATGCAACTGTCATATGCTTAAAGTTTCTTTTTCCAAAAAACCTTCATGCATATTTTGACAGCATAGTTAGTAAAATGCTATTCTAAAAATTCAATTTAAATGTATTGTCATTATTTAATAAATAATCTTACACTTAATGTCACATATCTTATAATACCCAACAACACATTGTAAATGTACATTGCTGGAACTATGCTTACAACTCTATTGTGGGCAGAATTCCAACAGAGCATTAACACTTTCAGTACTCAAAATTTGTTAATGTTCTTAATAGCATGACATTAATAAAAAAACCAAAACAAAACCAACAAAATAACAAAAAACAACCCCCAACCGAAAATCCCACAAAACAACCACCAACTAAGAATATTATTTTATTTAATCATTACTAATTATTTATTACAAACATTTTTATAGATGTAACTGAGAGAATCTGGTATCCATTTCTAATCAATATTTTAACTGCACTAAAAATCTGTTCAGAATGTGTTTCCAAAAACTGATAGACTACGTGTCTAAGCAGACTAAGAGATGAAGAACAGGTTCATTCATTGTTTTCTGAGCAGAAAGAAGGAGGATGCAAATTAGAATCATTAAAAATCTCTTCCTATGGTCATTCTGAAGCTGGAAAGAAATTACGCTTTCCAGATACTTGCTCTGTGTCTCCACCTTCAAAGAAATTTTGAGGGAAATGAAGCAGTTCTGTGGACTGATAGTAAGCCTCAAAGAGCTACAAGATGTAACATTCAGGAGTATATAAATTTCAGGAGTATTCTTTTCCTCATAAGAGGACTGAACATGGATTATGACTTGGAAAAAGAGTCTTGGGAAGAGTATTAGTGACCTAGAAAAGAGATCAATTACATACAAATGTGGCATATATATATGTGTGTGTAGCACAGACGTGTGTGTGCGTGTGTATATATATATATCATTGTATGTGATATATATATATATACCAGTTGCCAAGTTGGAGACTACTGTAAGGGGAGTGTTTAGAAGCCTGAAAAATCAGACAAGTCAAAACTAAAATTAATAAATTAGTTAAAACTTTGTATTAATAGTTAATTAACACACAGAGTACATTACATGCATGTACTTACGCTACAGAGGTGATGCTGCACAGCTAGCTAGCACTGATGGATACAGTCCTTGAAGGTACTTGGTCACTGAATTGGAGGTGAGCAAGCTTCAGGCCTCTTAAGACCCTGAGAAGCTGGAACTGGTGTGGGCTTGTCTTCTTTTCTGTTTAGCTTCTTTGTGTTTGACAGGTTTTTGCTGTTTTAGCCCTTCACAGAATCACAGAAGGTTGGGGTTGGAAGGGATCTCTGCCCAAAATGAGACCTCACCTGCTACCAGCACTGCTTCTTTTGATTTTAATTTTGCCAGTCATCTTTCTTCTGTGTTCAGCCAGATGCCCTGACTACTTGCAGAAACTTTTATCATTTGTGTGTCTGCTGGGGCAACTATATATCTTTGCTACTTTGGAGCTCACATGCTTAATGTATAGTATACATTATGACAGGAATGCCATTGTGTTGTTAACAACTACTTGTATACTGCTGAAGTGCTTGTATACTGCTGTTGGTCACACTACATTCATACTGTTTGCTACGTTCATATTTGTAAGCAAATTATTATTTATATAATTTGTAAGAAAATGAATATTAACTATATTCAGACATATACAATTAATAGGTGCCACAGGCCTCTGCTTTGGCAACAAAAAGCGAGCAAAATGAACACATATTTTACACAATGTTACTCTTTCTTTTCTGTGTAAGTAAACCAAAAGACCTTTCTGTTTCACTGTGAGAGGAATCAAATATAGTATATATGAAAATTTGCACATTTATTTTATTTGGCTTTTATCTCTAATCTTAATATTATCATTCAAATGATACAAACCCCTGGCCGTTTCTTGGATAACTTCATGAAAATTGTCCATGAGAAATATTCTCAGGATATGAAAATTTTGTCAAAATAATACCACAGAAGAATGAGGATACAGCCCAAAAGTCACAGAACTCAGGGGAAGTAGAGATGAAACAAGCAAACAAACCGTAGCTGAAAATATTACTGGTTGGCTTAATACACTGGCTGAAATGCTGTGCTGCCTCCAAAAACCAAGACATTGGGAAGACTGTGTGTGCTCTGGATTCCATAAAACCACATCAAGTTTAACCAAATAAGACTCCTATCAGGCAGGTCTAGATTAATATTCCCACTCTTTAGGTTCAACCTTAAAGGTCAGATTTGCTTCATCTACCCAATCTGTGCAAATAAGTTAAATTTGCTTCAATTCCAGCCTATTCTGTAACAATTCTAAAGTCAAAGAAAGGCAAATCCAGAGTGAACTTTTGGATGAACAGTTTGGCCACTGAAAATTATGCTATGTTAAAGGCTGTTTGTAAGCCCTAATTATTTCAGCCAATTTGATTGCTACTATAAGTTATGTTATTTTTTTGTTTTCTAAACTCTTAACCTGACACCCACCAGCTTTGCAGACCTGTGTGTGAGGTGATTGTGCCTAGCTAGGACTAGGTACAAGGTGATTTTCACATCTAATAAACTTATTTTATAATAAAAAATTAAACTATTTTTAAATATCATGTTCTTCACTGGAAAACAAACAAACAAACAAGCAACCCTCCCCACCCCCCAAAAACCCCCAATCAACAGATATTTTTAAATCTTCAGAAATAATGAAACAAAAAACAAAAGAAGGCATCAAAAATAGGGAATAAGTTAAGAGATCTTTGATAATTTCGTGTGGGGAAAGGCAAAGTTTCAAGTCCCCATCTTGACCGATGACAGTTTGGCACATATGACAGTATCATTTAGTCTCTTATTTGGAGCTGTGCTTCTTTATGTAAATAGATATAAATTGAATAAGCCATGTTTTTTATACCCTACATGAAGAAAATGTTATTTAACTCTGGGATCAGTCTTACATTGGCCAAATAAATATTTAGTTGAACATGCACATAAATTACCAGCAGCATGAAATACTGAGAAAAGTGATTCCTGATGAATTAGGGCTCAAAGCTGGAATGGAAGACAGAACCTGTGAGGAAGGTACCCTGTGGTCACCAGGTGGTTTTTCAGCCAGGACTCTCCTGCATAATTATTTTCGTATGTTCTTCAGTTTCAACTAAAACTTTGCTATAAACATCTGAAATAATTTGTTAAAGAAAATCCAATCTATACTGTTTACTAAGGGCTCTTAATGTCTTTTTTTCTGATGAAGAAAAAATGGTTTGTTGGCAATTTTCTGATAAGGTGTATATAATAGGAATAAACACAAATTATTATAGAATAAAAACACTGATTTAAACATAACCCTGGCTCCCAAGCTTCTCCTGTATTTGCTGTCTCAAAGAGAAACACCTGTAAGATCAGATCTATATATTCTTTTAAGCTAGGCAAGCCTGGCATATATGAAGCACTATTTATTTCATTTCCAGATGAACAAAATAGAAAAGATGCCATATATCAAGACATGATGTAACAAAGATCTCCCAGGACTGGAGGTTTATTTGGGAAAATTTGCCAGCTATTTTAACATATAGGAACTTTCAGTATGCAGTGTAAGTAATTTCTGTGTCAGTCCCAGGATTAAAAAAAAAAAAAGAACACAGTTTCATACCCAGTTTTAAACGAAATTTAGTGTTCTACAGAGCCATTGATCCAGCAAGTGAGCTTTGTAATGATAGAGAACAGCAAGCCTACGCAGCTCTGCATGGAAAGGGGAGCCAAGAACTGGAAATCACAGCAGGCAGGCAGGGCAGAAACTCTACCACCAAGGGACACCATTACAGAGTAGGCACACAAGAAGGGCAGAGGACTGGTGGCAGTGACCAGGGTCAGCCAACAGCCGTGTAACTGCCAGCCATGTCTTTAATGGCAATGCAGGTCTAAGATCAGGCCAGGAAGCTGGGTCAGTGAGGCCGGGTCAGGTACAGCACGGTGCAATGCCAGGCAGAGGCACAGCTGCAACAAAACTCACGCAAGGATCAAGGGCTCAGCTTAAATACAGCTTCCAAGCAAAAGGAACAGAGATTCTAGAAAAAGCTCCCACATCTCAGTCTCACAGCTTATGTGTTTTCACAGCAGTCTGATCCCAGGTTACACAGCTGAGCAAGATCAGAGCTGATTGTGAACACAGGTAGCCAAACCCCTAGGAGCTGGGGGAAGAGGCTGCAGAGCCTGTTAGCTCCCTCAGCATCCTGATACATGCATCAGTCAATTATATTTTTTTTCCAGTCAACAAGAGTTTAAATGCTGTGAGAGTTTAAATCCTCAGCCTTTGGAGAGGACAAGATATTTCACAGAAGCAGAGTATTGCCTCAAGATTTTTAGCAGTTTTTCCTGGGATTTGGCTAAGGTCAGTAGTGTACAGCCATTTCAATTTTGGCAGGTACTTAGACTGCAGGACAGAAAAAAATATAAAAATAAAACAAATCCAGCAACTAATCTTACATACACACAAAAAGAATCAAAAAGGTGGGTGTATAAAACTTGTTTTATACAGTTTTGAAGGAAACCACTTTAACTTGCTTTACAGATATGAAGACTGAGGACGTATAAGTTAAGAGTTCCATTTATCTGATTGATTTGCCATCTTTAAGCCAGAAGAAAGCACTCTTCCAACTGTTTCAGTAGCACTTTCAAGATACTGTAATGCATTTAAACAGTTTCAATGAAATTTGATAGTAGCTGCTTGTTTAACAGTTCTGCCAAATTGTGAACCCTTTATCTCCAAGATTTTATCTCAAAAATTCATGACAAAAATTAATACAAATTCTTCACTGTATTTTTTACACTGAAGAATCTTTTACTTTACAATGTGGTAGATGTTGAAGTGTGGTATAGGAAACCTTTTTATTTCCATATTCCTTTACCACTTTAAATAAGAATCTTCCTTAAGCTGAAGTTTAGGAAGGAATGATTTTTAAGTTTTGGGAGCTGGGAAGTGGACACAGAATTTCTACTGCACATAGTAAAATATTTCCTCAAATGTCCACTGATTCATGTGACTAACATAAGATGTCGGACTTCTTTCACCTGAGAGGGATTTTTTTCTTTCTGCTACGTTGATTTGGACACTATGATGTTTTGTTCCCTCCTTATCACTGTACAGAGATCTTGTTTGTCACCTGGACTGCAAATTTGTTTGATCATACCACATAGCTTTCTACCCTAAGGTTATTGAGTTTGAGCACTAACATCATGCATGTCAAATCTGCATATTGTAAGCTTTATTTGCAGTATGTATTTGATCCATTCAGACAAGAGGTGATGCTCTAGTGTTTCCTCCACAGTAATCTGCACACAAGTTTACCGAAGTCTTCTAAAATCAGAAGGGATTAAATATAGCCAAAGCATTTCAAAACAATAAATCTTTTAAAATTAATGTCTGAAACACTGTTTCAGAGCATTGCTTCAATTATTGTAAACTGTGATTTCTGGTTGTGGTTAATGATATGGAAAGAGTATGTGATGAAGTCTAATGTCAGACCACTACCAGGCACTACGAATTATAAAAGGGAGAGTTACCTACTTTGAACCATTTACAGCTAAATAATACCCAGCCTGCTTCAACTGTATTCCTAACAGCCTCATTTTTACTTACAACACCTAACAGGATAAGGAATAAAGCCACTGAAATCAACACATTTGAATGAACAATAATGAAAGTAAATGAAAAGAAACACAATTTTTTTCCATGTTAAAAAACTCAACAAAAACAACATGGTAAACACAGGTCAAAGAATAATGAAAGTGGTTTGGAGACCTGTGTTTGTTCCATTTTTTCCAGGACTCACTCCACTTCAGGGGTATGAAAACTATTTTGATAGAAATTCAGGTCCACATTACATTTCTCCAGAGTAAATCCAGAATTGTAGTTATATTCACGAACAAAAGACAACAGAACCAACTCTGATTTTCTACTCCTGTAATCACATCTGTAAAAGCAGATTAGGAACATTTTGCTTTTGCAAATCAAATGCAAATGAGCTAGCTGCAGTAGGAACAATGCACTAGAGAATCAGACCTATTGTCCACAGAAGGGATCTTCAGTAACTCTCCAATATTACAGAATTCCATGAAGGAAGGAAGGAAGTGGTTTACAAGCTACTAGGGACTTTCTCCTCCATTTTAAACAACCTAAAACGCATAATTTGTGGTAAAACTTCTTATATAGAGAACTAATCTTCACTCTTTAGCAGGTTGCTGACCATTTAGAAGATCATCAGTAGTTACAGTAATTTGGTTATTTAAGTTGAATATCTCTCTGCTAAGTTAAACCCCTGCTATTAACATAATCAATTTAGAGTAACTCCCTTGAATTTGAAAATGGTATAGCCTTATGCTTAGTTTTATGCTCAGTAATATAGCTACAAGCTTAAAGACTACATAAGAATTTCAGATACTGAGTTTGTGAGCTTCTCATGTTCCTGTTTCCTTGGGACACAAGAGGCTTTGCCAGAGCTACTCTGGCACCTTTCCAGTTACAAATCAAAGATGTTGCAATCACAGCTTAAACTGCCTCTTTTTTTTTTTTTTTTTTCCATTTTTTACATTTCCTTTTCTTATCCTAACAAACTGTTTCTAGTTTCACTACTCCACTCTTTTTACCCTGAAAGACTCACCATACCTGCAAGTTTGAGATTGATGTGGGTGGGATCAGGACTGAGATTTTTATTAGTTGCTGCCAAAGCAAATGGCACTTGGCAGCCTCCTGTGCTGTCTCCTGCCCTTGGCCCAGGACCTCTTTTCATCTGCCCATGGCTGTCAGTTCCTGCCCCAGAGATGTCTCAACAGGGCCGCAGGACCAATCCTGCCCAGTGTTGGCCTGTCTCCAGCCCCATGTGCCCAACACCCCCACTCAACCCCCTGGCCTGCTCTGCGCCCTGGCTGGGGGCAGGCAGAGCAGGGACTCCCAGCGAGGTCCCATCCCACTGCCTTTGGCTTTTGGTGGTGGGACCAGCCCTGGCCGTGAAGCCCTGCCCTGACACCCCATGGGGAGGCCACATGGCCCCAGTGCCTGGCCTGGGAGAACCACCAACGCTCGCAGTGCCCTGACACAAAACAGCAAGCTTTAGGTTTTAACCTGTAACATTCTGACCAGAAGGGACCAGTATTAGAGTTCCTTATGCATATTTGTTTGGTGACTAAAGGTACATCATAGCGTTTATGATATGATGTAAATAACTGCTTGTAATATATACCTTTTTCATGTACAATATTTTGTCACATTTTCAACACAGAGTTAACCAAAGCTGTTTAGATTTGCAGGATCTCACTTGTGTTAGGCACAGTTCCTCATGCAGGTCTTTCAAGGGATGTGAGCCTGGCACTAAAGGATACCAGAAGAGTCGGTTGATTATATTTTATTTTGTCACTTCTTGGACATGTGGCACAATTCATGGGTTAGGCATCTTGCATTCTGAATTACATCAGAATTGGAATTAATCAGATTATTGACAGTATTCATAGGATTCAACAGAGCTAGTTTTCTTGGCTCTTTTTTTCAGTGAGTCGCCTATGTTAAATACTGACTTTAGGATTACTGGCTCAGTCACCCATGCACACCCATGCATATGCATGCACATGAAGGCAGGAGCAATAAATCTCACCAGGAATGTCACAGTATAGATAGCATCCTATTCTCAGTTATTACCTCAGACTTTTCTGATTAAAGATATGTTAGGAGGAAGTCGCACCTTTTGGGTTAGAGTTCTTATGATCACCAGTAGAAGGCACAGTCCTGCAGCATTGCTTTGATGTGAGTACTCTACAAAGACACAGAAGAAACCAATTTTATCTTTAAGATTACGAATTTCTATAAGGAAATTGCCAATATGACATTTTTTCTCTCTGTGCACTCACTGCTTGCCTAGGTAGTTCAAACCTGACTCTGTCCCAGTTTTGGACAGCACACCACAGGGATCCCTGAACCTGAGCATAATCTTCATTTGGGTCAAGTGGGGAAAGCGTGCAGCCTGAGTTTGAGATTCTGAGTTGAGTTGGAAGTCCAGGTAGCTAGGGGTAAAATCATATGAAACTTTTTCCTTAAAGAGATGGGCTTTCAAACCGAGACTGCATTCTTACCTAGGCACTCCTCTGATGGGAAGTCTGTTTTAATTAACTGCAACAGAAGATAATTCCTAATCAGTTTAAGAGAAAGAAAGAAAAAAAAAAAACCTTGCTGAAGAGGATACAATTATCAGCGCACGAGTTCTCAGCTTACTGCAATGGTTCACTTTAATCCCACAGTAATAAAAATTGTTACAATGTATTTATTTACAAAAGTAAAGGGAAATGTAACTGTGAAAGATATTTGAATTCATGAACGGAAACTTTTAAAGCTGATTCGTCATTTCATACCAACATTTGATAATTTCAAAGAAAAATGTTTCCAAATTGATTAGACTGTTTTGAAATTGTTAGTCAAAACACCTAGCACCCTGTGGTGTTGTTATGACAGCCACTTTAAAGCCAGGGAAAGATTTATTTGCTATATGCTTGAAAAGGTCAGAGAGAAAAGTACTTACACAAGGACAATCCACAGTTTTATATAAACACAACAAGGTAGTAAGTTCAAATATTTGCCCAAATAGAAATAACTCTTGCCTGTCATTTTTAAAATGACCTTCCAATTAAAAGAGCATACCTAAGTATTTGTGATGAATTCGAACAGGCAGTAATTCAGTTTTTCACATAAGCCAGTGAGACTGGGCATGTTTCACTCAGATTGGTTTGTTAAATATTATATAGATCAGTTTTCTGCTTCTATTGGATTGGAGTGTAATCATCACATAATATTTTCTTTACTGTCGAGAAACATGTCAAGAAGCTGTTTATATGTGATTATTTATTTCTAGGGTAGATAATTTATTCAACAGCATCACTTGGTTACTGTACCTGCCTTCAAGAGCAATTTTAGTTGATGTAATCTGACAAAACTGTTAGGATGAATCAACAAACCTGGCAAGCTGAATAGAATAATCCTTAATGTTGGCTAGTAGAATATATAAATTGTTTCTCGTCTTTCATAGAACAAAATAAACCAAATCCAAACCAAACAAAAAACCTACAACCTGTCACTGATTTAATTGCTGATAGTAATATGCAAAAGCTGTTTATTAAAAAATATATTTTCAGCATATTATGATTATACTTGGTCTGGCTGGAATGGGGTTAACTTTCTTCATAGCTTTGGATTTGTGATTAAACCAGTGGTGATAGTACACCACCATTTTGGCTTTGGCTGAAGAATACTTGACAACAACAAGGCCTTTTCTTTTTCTCACTCTGCTCAACCTGTCCCTTCAACAAGTAGACTGGGGGTGGGTTAGAATTTGGGATGGAGTGGGATGGGGATACAGCTGGGACAGCTAACCTGAACTGGCCAAAGGGATGTTCCATACTGTGGGATGTCCTGCTCATCAATAAAAACTGCAGAGGAAGGTATCTTCCAGGGTAGCTGTTGCTGAGAGATTGGCTGGGCATCGCTCTGCCAACAGAGGTGGTAAGTAATAGTTTTTGCATCGTTCCCACCCACACCCCCCCTTAGCTTATGAGCTTTCTTGCTTTTGCTCTTCCTATTCTTTTCCTCAGTCCCTATGGGGGTGAGGGTGGGAGTGAGGAAGCAGCTGTGTGGGTGCTTTGTTGCTGGCCAGGGTCAACCCACCACAATAATATATTTGCATACAGGTATTAAATATCTATGCCAATATTGTAACTCATATTTTGATTATTCTGTACTTTCGTCATGCAACCACATACAGACCTGGCTTAATAAATTGTTTCAGCTGGATATATCTGCAAGGCCTGTTGAGCTGGGTATGATGCACCTGCTCAACTGATTAACAGGACACAACAGGATGATTTAACTACCATTGCATCTGTCCAGCTCTGCCTTTAGGAGTATCCAGTTATTCACACATCAGGTGAGTCTAGGTCAACTCACATCTTTAGACAATCCCAAAGCCACACTATCATACATACCTCTTCGATACTAAATTAGTACTAGAATCCATAAATAATTCAAAACAATGTCTAGGTGACTGGCTTCTACTCTGTGCTAAACCAAAATCCACAGAGCTGCCAACTGCAACTCTTCACAAACTATGCGTTAGGCCCTGAAAATCATTAGAATGTCTCAGAAATTATAAAAATGGGCTTCTAAAAATTACATTTAGTACATTTGTCTTTTTATTCTGACATTACAGTCCTCACTGTAAATGTTATTGCAGCTTACTTAAGCATCCAACTCCTTGCTGAATTACTCTCTACTAGGAAAATTTGAACTTTTGTTAAGGAAGAGGTAAATGTGATCTTCCTCTTCAGATGAAGAAAGATTTTTCTCTCAATGCCCAAAATTATATTGAAAATATCTACACACACATACACAATTATTATCTTTTAAGGGGAAGATTATACCTGGAATAAGGGAGTTGTTCACAGACTGTGCTACATGCAGATGGTGTTCATGGTTTCTCAGAGCAGTTGTCAGCTTATGCCCATCATTTCAAAGAATATCTCTCTCCCAACACTTATACAGGACCCTTATAAGAATTATTTTGCTTTTCCCCATCAGTTCACATGAAATCCATCCATCTTTTGTGAAAGTCTCATTTTATTTTTGAGAATTGAACAGAACTTATTTCTATTTTCACCCTCTGTTGAGGACATACATATATATATATATATATGTTCATTAAGTTTGAAAACAACAGTCAGATGTGACTCATCCATTTGTTTCTCAGAAAACTTTTGAACAGGATCTTGGCAGCTGGAGTTATATTACCTGTCTATCTGCTACCCTCCTGCATAGGGAAGGAACAGCAATGCTTGTAGCCATTAGCACAAGTCAGGCACAGTCAGTACAGACTGTAAAAACTTAACTGACCTTTTGCTCTCATAGAAGTAGACAAAACACGATCAGCCAGCTGCCTCAAATGAAATAATAGTTTTGGTGTGCTCAAGAAAATAAATAATTAAATGAGGCAAACAACATTTTCATCATGAACAAGTGTGAGTGTGTCTAGATGTGTTTGGAACAGATTGTGAGTGCCAAAAATGGCAACAGCAAATAAGAAAATGAAAGTACAATTTGAATGGACTAATCACTAATGAGGTTTTCTCTATCCAACCCTATAACTCACAAAAAATTAGGAGTGTTGGGGGTACTCAGAGTACCTAAAAGACTCTGGGGACAGGGGACACACACCATCCCTGCACCAGGAGCCAAGACCATCTCTGCAACCTCTACATAATCCAGGTAGCAGAAGACAGCCCAGGGGACATACTTTGTCCTACTTCTCTCTGGGACCGTGGCATCTTTCCCACAAAACACAGAAGTTGTGTAATTTGTAAAATTGTATAAATCTGTGATTAAAGTGTTTTGGCATCCAAATGCCTTTAGCCTTCTGATTGTCATTAGGTCTTAATCTGCAACAATGTGCCTAGCTATTGTTCTTATGAAGCAATATGTTTCCCAATAAAACATCTGCTTTTCAGTTAGAAATATGAAAGTTTGTATAATTAAACCACTTGCTTAATAATTTAATTAAATCATATGATGTTAAAAGGAAAGCCTAGCAAACTGTCCCACTAAACACTTCACTAATGAAAATCTGCAAGTCTTTAGTTTTAAAGAAGTATTCACATTCACACACCAATCAAGGCCTGGATTACAATGAAGGGAACAAATAATGTTCCAGACTGTAGGGAATAAACCATTACTTAATTTGACTTAGTGAAGCATCTTTTTTATTCATTTAAGTATATCTCTACAATTTCCTTTGTTGGTATATTTGCCCTAGGGACACAGCATGACTTTTTCATTATTTCACTCTCTACTTTTGTGCACATGTATATGAGACTTACTGTTGATGACCCAGCAGAGTGGCTGTGGATGGCATCTAGTCATCTGCAATATGTTTGAGCCAGATATAGAGAAGGTTTAAATCAGTGTAGCTCTTGAAGCCAGCTGACTGATGGGATTGTGCATCCACATAGGATTTGCCTTCTGTTATCTGATGGATGTATTTTCATTGATAGCTACAGAATCTGTTTCAGATGAGTACACATTTCACCCAAACGTATCATTACTGTGCATGAAAATGGTTGTTAATAAAACTGCATTGTAATAATAATAATAACAACAACCACACAAATCAAAACAAAACCAGGACTCTACTGTACATCAGGATTTTGCAGTTCCAAATGCGGGGTGTGGGAAGAAATGGATATTTCTTAGTTCTGATATCTGGTTTCTTACATCAATCCCATTTTCTCTCTTCCACCTTTGTATATAGAAACAACCAATATATACAAGATTTTTTTTTCTTTTTAAAGTTTTTTACTTTTCAATCATTTTAAGACTTGTAAAACTAGTTCTTTGGTTTTAGTTAACCGGCTAAATACAACTAACAACAAAGCTTTTGTTTTCCCTTTACTGTGTTAGGTGAATTCAATAGAGAGATCTCTTAAAGTATTTTTAAGATGAGGGGTAGGGATAAACGTGTCATTTTATACATGCATACTTGAAGAAAAATGAAATAGACTGTGGTATAAGTAAAGGATAGATAAGAAAAAAAAAAGCTTATTTGTCATGTTAGTTCATCATTATTTAATTATGGACTGATGAACAAAATCCTAAAGGTGTGAAATCCTCATTTAAATCCTCTAAATGAAATTTTGTCCATAAACAAAAGATTCATGAAACCTTAAATAAGTGATCTGAGAAGTCGAGGTGAAAAAAGAATGGATTCATAAATATTTAAGAACAGCAGAGGTCAAGAAAGCTGTTCTGAAGGAGAATGTATGATTCTGGTACCACTTATATTCGGCAACAAACAAACACAGTTACAATTTCTTTTTCTTCTTGTTAAGTGGAGAAGATATTCAGTCAAGTAGAAACCATCTTAAGAATCAAAGCTATGTGGTGGAAAATATTACAATTTCATTTGGTATAATAAGGTCTTTGTAGTAAAATACAGTAATACTTCTTGTGTTTATCTTAAGCTGATTTTTTTAATAGGATGTATATCTGTTTGGAATGTGTTACAATTATAAAAATCAAGTGAAGACAACCCCTAGAGCTGATGCAAAAGGTCAAGTAGAAAGTAAGGAAAAATGATGAAACTAATATGATATACATTTTTCTACCAGTGAATGAAGAAGAAGAAGAAATGTCTGAAGCCATGAGCTTAAGAATGTGCCTTTTAAAGCAAGTATAGTTTAAAATATGATTTGGTTATGGACTACATTCTATGATGTCACATTCATCACATAACTGAACTGATTATTCACACACAATTAGATTTAGTTAGGATAGGGACTCTTATGGACACTTTAATCATTTGCTTCATGAATTGAAAAGGGTTATGCATTTGATTTACTGTCATCTGGGTGGGTGATAAAGATCAGCTAGTTGATAAATGTTGCAAATGAATTTGCTGATCGAAGCTATCCTTTCATTTGTTTTGCACAATAATTAAAGATTCATTAAATCAGACATGCCTCTAATGAAAGACTCTTACCTGCAGTTCCCCTCATCCAACTGGAAAATACAAAACAGACTAAGATGAAAAATTCTTCAAAGAATGAGGGCTTGAATAAACAGAAAAGGCAATGTTTGTATTGCTTTGCAACTACTCGTGCAAGCGATGTATAACATTTACACCCTGCTTATTTAGAACAATAATTGCTTTTGGACTTGTGACAAGTGAAAGCAGGGAAAGATTTTCTAGACCCCTAGTGTTTGATCTGTCTATCAGCACCCCATGAAAACAAAGACCCCTGCGCCCAACCAGTCTGTCAGCGTCCTGTTACATGGAACCTTCACTGAGCAGTTCTGCTGGACTGGAGAACGATTTGACTGACTTGTTCAGCGAAATGCACCAACAACACTGGGGGGACTCCTCAGAGGGTCTTCCCACTTTATTCGGATATGTTACCCGCTGCTGGTGACTGCTAGCACCCACGAAGGACTAACACTAACAGTTTACAGAATAACACTCTTTAGTAATGTAAAATCATGATGAATTAATGTTTGTGATTGCCAGTGATAGGGACTGTCTGCAAAAAACAAGCTTCGAGTGATATACAACCAAACCATGCTCACTAATAACAGCTAGCATGAGTTAGGTATTTAGTGCGCATAAGGTAAGGTTCTTACCCAATAGGTGTCCCTATGGGGGAGAAGACAGGTTCAGCCCATCGACTGATCCCAGAAGTTACGATGGAGTCTTCCCTAACTCCTGCTCTCATTTGTTCACTTTTTACACTTCATAGTACATTGCATATTCATTCATCACACACAGGACTGGTTACAAGTTTCTCACTTCTAGTGCAAATTAGTACGCATCCTCAGAGAGCACTACTGAAGTTCTGTACTATGAATGCTCCTCAGGTGGGATTTTTCAGTCTTTTGGGGGGCTATATGAGTGGGAGGCTGTGATCTCCCACTACTACAATTATCTTTGTCCTATTTTCAACTAATTTTCTGTTGATGTCAGTGGACTGCAGCACTTTATCAGCCTGTCTCCTCTTACAGCCAGAACTTTCCTCACTTGAAGGCTTCTTTCTGCATAACTTAGATAATGGTGTTCTTTTTACTATCTGTTCTTCGTTTCTCATCCTTCCAAAGGCTGACTCCCTTGATTAGAAGTCCCTTCATTCATAACAGCTTAGAGAGTGGGTCAGCTTGACCTAATTTAGTGAACACTAAATTAGATTTGAGTAATTTGGGAGTTTAGACAATTTCCCCCTTTGGACTTATTTCAGTCAAGGACTAGTCCATTTCCTTCACACTTGGGTGCAACTGGAGTGACTCTAGTCATACATATTGTTGATACTGACTGGTATCACATGCGCAGTGAGGTGTAGTAGTACCTTGGGGGCTGGTAACTTTGAGATGGAGGTGTGCATTAGCATTACAATGAGATTATTTCATCTGAATAAAATCATTTCACCACAATGGTTGGCTCAGCAGTGGACATCTCATGGATTCTTCATGTGACAGCTGGTATGCAACTTATCAGTTGTGTGGTGCCATCAAGTTCCCATTCCTGCAGGGAGCACAGCAGAGCCTGGCCTCGGTGTCTCCACTCTGCTCCACCCTCCGTTACTCCTATCAGCACGTGCTGAGCTGGCAGAATGTGTTGCTTAGGGAACTGTGGTGATGTAGATTCTGTGCATGCCAACCATCCTCTAAGTGACAGCTGTATTTTACCTTAAAAAACGTTCTGTAACTCTACGCTTCTATTAAGTCCCAGTTTCCTCTAATTCGCCCCGCAAAGTAATTTTCCCACAACCTGCCATGGGTAACATTCAAAAATGAACATGCAATCAATATGCAAACTTTACCAAAAAAATCAATCTTGCAACGCTATTTTTTTTTTTTTTTAAGTGAAAATAAATTGTATGTTTGACAGAGGGAAACATACTTTTTAAACTGAACAACTTCTAAGTCTACTAGTGGTGCAAAATGAGAGCTTCTCTGATTAGTGGATGGAAAGTAGTTACTTATTAAAGGCAGTCTTTTGACGTATTTTCTCTGGTTCAAGTGCTTCACAGCAGTCAAGAAGGCATGTTTTCTTGTTTGTCATGGTCAATGTCCTAAATGAATCCTCAAAAAAAATTACACTCTTGTAATGACTAACTAGTTTTGTTCACGTATATGACCCTGTACTTTGGAACTTTCAATTAATGTAAGATCTTTTAGTGCACGTGTGTATGAGTGTTGGACGCTACTGCTTTAAGCATCTCTAATACACCATGTGTTTTTTATGTTGCTGTACCAGAAGGTATCTGCTATACTCCACGGTAGCTTTACTATCACAATATATGGTGTCAGAGTTCAATTTCTTAAATCATGATTTAAACTCCCATATTGTAAAGTACAAAATTAACAAAAACACAAAAGTAGAGAAAACAAAAAATTTGAGAGGCCACATCAGTGTTTCGGGATGATTTGGTGGAAAATGGATTGACACACCAAGAATATTACTAGTTTGAAAACACTTATTTCAGGGATTTTTTAGGAAGATGCAGGAAAAAATCAGCCTGAAATTCAGTAATGTGGAATGTAAGAGAGAGATGTGAGCTAAGGAACTGAAAATGGAATAGTTGTCTACAATGTATTTTAGACACCTTTTTTTAGTTGGGGTGAATTGCCTCTATAGGTGATGGTCAGTGTGAGAGAAAACACAGTTAATTTGAAGCCTAACCTTTAGATGGTTAAAACTATGTCATATGATTCAGTCCTAATGGTTTTTCTGAAAACAGAAAGTGATGAAAAAGAGGGAATATTTCTTTGTAAGATTAATAGAGATAGAAAGCAAATTTTTATGTAGCGCTGAAATGTACTCTTATTTGAAGATGGAAGGGACTGTGTAAACTTTCCTTCTTATTTTATGCTGCATTTAAATTTTAAAAGTATCTGATGGTTGACAAGGCATTAGCTAAAACTCTTAGCTGCCAGTAACTGCAGGTTTTGTTCATTAATTACATCCTCCTCTTTAAGCAGTAAGAAAGCTACTGAATTAAATAAATAGTTCTGCAGGTTACAAGCAATACAACCTATATAACAGTTCTGATTTATTTTAATAATTAGAACAGTAATCTCATGATAATTCTGTTTATTCATGAATTAGGATGTTCATGAGTATCCACAATAGTTTTTAATTACATCTGAATTAAAAGTGATCACATGCTTTTTCCAGTGTAGCTCTCTAGTTTTATATTCCTTGGGCCATTTTATGTTTCCACAAGCCACCAGAGAATTGACAGAATGGAGGAACATTTTCTGTACATAAGCAGTACAAATGGACAGTTGTATTTGCAATGGTGTTAGAATATAGAGTATACTCGTCAGAGAAACTGCCAAATTTTAAAATCATATCCAGCATTCTCCCAGAACAGCCACACTGGTATACGTTCAGGGGCTGGATCAGAGCTGCACTTTGTGCTACAGATACACAGCATGGAGCAATGCAAGTTTCTAGTAGGTTTTCTTAACCTTCTGTATCCTGAAAACTTTAGTCATGCTATGGTTGCATGTCATGCCACTATATTTGTCTATGTAAGGCAGCCACATCTGGCCTTTTTGGGGGGCTAAAATGTCATCTTTCTGAAACACGAATGATTCTAAATGCACACAGCAAGTTTTGACTAACATTATACATCAGGTCATATCTTTTGCAGCCATAAATCAGAATACTTTCAGAAATGCCTGTGAAACTGTGGTAATACTAAATTTCACTAGGTGGGAATCTACCTTAAGACAAAATCAGGACTGGAACTCAATGGGTTTTCATCTCCAGATCTATGCTTAGCTTGTTCTTCCAGACTTGCAATTTCTGACAGCTTGAGAAGTAAGCCTTCTAGCATATCATTAACAAAGACTGATCCTGACACTTAATTTGAAAAAAAAAAGATATGTATGGAGTGAGAGAATTGCCCCCCTGCCCTCCAGATAAGCCTATACCTGGAATTTGCGTTAGTGGAAAATACGCCTCACAGCTCCCACGTTCTGCCTGTTGATTTGGTATTGTTCCGGTGATTGCGATACACTTGGTACTCAAGTTCATGTTTCAAGTATTTGCCTATGATGTCTATGATGTCTCTGAGAGTTTGACTGACTCATTTGGTGATAGAAATCCTTCCATGTGCTTACTAACTTTGGACAAAAACAACTGCTTCCACTTTTGTGTTGGATAGTTGAGTTTGAGGATGTTTTTTCCTCTTCCATGTGCCTGCTTTTCTCTTTGACATGTCTGCATAAAACTTCTGAAATTAAATGCATCACAAACTAGAGTGGGTACAACTTCAAAATTGCGATGCTGCCTTCAAATAATTTCAAAACTCATAACTTAGAATTAAGAAGTCATTCTGATTTTAATATTTATAAAGCTATAAAATCCCAATGCTGGAAATCAATGTAACACTAAGTCAGAGAAATTCAAAGTTAACAAGCCATGAAAGAAAAAACACTAATTTGAAATTAAAAATCTTTTGTAAATTTTGTTCTCAGAGATTTCTTTAGAAGCTTTGAAAAAATCCTTCAGTTTTTAATCAAAGTTGGAATGTGAGAAAAGAAGGATTCAACCCCTCATAAATTCTGTCAGTTTTACTGACACCTCCAGAGATTATGGCTGTTTACCTGCCTCCAACAACTGTCATATCTGTGTGTCATAGTAAAATGATAAATCAAAGACATCAGAAGTCTCTCAAAGAGCTTTATATTTTTGCAGTGTGAAATGTTTATGCTTTCCAAATACGAAGGTCACTGTGTTTATACTTCACCATTTATTTATTTGCTTGTTTATTTCTTTATTTTTAGACTTAGCAATCAGTTCTAGTTATATTTAAAAGCCTGGTGCTTCTCCTAAAACTGTGAACAATAACAGCTGTGTTACTTTCCATGGCAGGAAGACTTAATGTCCTGGCCTTAGTCTCTGGTTACATTTTAGTCTGATGTGGACGTCCTAAAATTTACGTTAGCCAACTATGAGAAAACAAGATATAGCAGTCACAGTGACTAAATGGAATTAATTCACAGAATCTCATTTAGTCATCTTTAACCAATCAATATTTAATATACACAAGATATTTTTTTTCTCCTCACAAGATAAGTCACTCATTCTACAAGTTTTGTGTTTACAATATTTCTCTAATTTGAGTTAGAAAAGTCTGAAGATACATCTTGCTTATCAAAATTTAGCTTATTAGAACATCTTTCACAGTACTCAAGTTGTCACTTATAGAATGGCTTAACAGAAGGATCACCTCTCAAGTCTTCTGAACAGGTTTCTATTTCCCAATGAACTGAAGTCAAATGAGGAAAAATTGCACTGTTTAAAATTGTATTTAGGAATTCAGATAATTTGAATTTGTCAAAATATGACATTTAATTATTTGTGCATGTGAACTTATTACGTGAACCAATTATTGTTTTATGATCCTTTCTAGCCTCTTTCAGGCTTTCTCTAGCAGAAAAAAAAAAAAAAAATCTTCAGAACACTGAAAAGCTTTAACCTAAACAGATGCCCAGAGGCCAATGGTTATCCTAACAGGAGGGAAAGAAAGATATTAGGTGAAGAAAGCACAAAGACGGAAAGACCAAAATTCCTCTTGCAGTAATGCAACTGTCTTTCATAATATTGTGGTTACTTTGTGGTTCAATGCCACAATTTGACATACTATTGTCATATATTTATGTAGTATATTGAGGGAAGAAGAATAGATCAGGGTAACATTTAAGTGATTATATTGATATAGGAGAGCCTGTAAATATGATTTTTGCTGTTCCTAGAGAAAAGTCTTGGACTCTGCTCTGAGCCGAGAGCCCAGGGCTGGCCTGGGCTCACCTGGGCCGGTGCTGGGCTGGGCTGGTTTCAGCGCCGGCCTCGGGGCCAGGTGCCTGTTGCCCCCCTGCCTGAGCCTGAGCTTCACCAGTGCCTCAGTGGGAAGGGTCTGGCAAACCCAGGGGGCCGCTGCCCAGCAAGTGAGATCACTTAGAGGGCTGAGCCTGGGGAGGCTGTGGGGCCATGCTCAGCCCTCAGCTGGGAGCAGCCAGAAGGCAGCAGACCAGGGTGACATATCAAAATAAACCCAAGCTGAGTCCATGACTGAGGGGTTCCAAATTGTGCTGTTTCTGGCAAAGAACTCAGGCTGATGATTTATAAAATCCTCTTCTGTTCTTCTTGAGGAGGCTGGCACCATCACCTTCAGACCTCAAGGAAAATTGGAAGGGTAAGCACACCACCAAGTGAACAGGGATACACAGAAAGGGGTTTTATGAGATAATAATTTAGACTGTAGTAAGCTTTTCTGTATCAAATAATTGGAACTGTTACACTCTTAAAACATTAATTGGTTTAACACTAGATTTTTGGCTCGATCTATAGGTGTGTTTCTGTTCTCCCTGAAGTTAAGTGTGGCATTGCTGGTGGTGCTTTCTGAATACCTGGCACAACCTCTTTCCTTATAGAGCAAAAGAATTCTCGTGACACAATAAGAATGACATGAAACATTCACTATCTAGAGATATTTTTTGAGTCCTGAAGAAGAAGCATTCCCAACAGAATTTCAGCATCAAGAATAAAACAGTACTAGTTTACTGGCAATCCCAGCTCCTCAGTAGGCTATGGCAAGGGAAGCTGCTCAAAACAACAGGGAAAAACAAAGAAAAAAAGACACTCAGCTTGCTTGCTTTCATGTTTTGGGGTAGGTCTTACCTGCAAAGTAAATTCCTTTCCATCCATGGCTCTAACAGATGCAGTAACCTTGGACTTCTTGTCTTTGACTTAGGTTAGCCAAGCAATATGACCATAATCATTTCATCATACAAACTGATCTACTTCCATAAGCATCTTTAACTTTTCATTATACCTATTAAGTAAGAAAGAAGTCAGCCATTGAAAAAGAGAATGTTTCAAAAAGGACAAACGTAAATGAAGACAATGTAAAAGCTTAGTAAAGAAAGAGGAGGAGACATGAAAAAAAAAATTTTTTTAGATATAGTTTTTTTACTGAACATTGAAATTTTTCCTGACCCCCCCCCAAAAAAAAACCAAA